>NDGN011534645.1:2291-14832 GCA_002564285.1 Tympanoctomys barrerae
AAAAAAAAAAAAAAGATTAGAGACCATGCCTTACATTCTTATCCAGTAAATGACAAATTGAATTGAATGAAAATTAATTTCACCTTTACTCCAAACCATTGAATCAACTTGAAGACAGTTTTTCTTTTAAAGCTTAACTACTTACCAGTTTAATTATTCAAACACATGATGACCAAAGCATTCACATTTTTTTCATTAATTTTTATAGGATAATATATTAGGAAATTTAAAACAATAATTCTATCAAATTTATTCAATACAAGAATCAACTGGTTAAAATGATTCCTGCTCGAGCAATGCTAAGGTCAGTCAGTGCATAAATAAATGAGTGCCTGAGTGACACTACAGGGTAAACTGTTAAGTGGTTAGATTATTGTGAATATAGTTTTTTATGTCCAGGTTTTTTTCTCTTCTTTCATGTTCTAATTTTTTATGCTCATCTTTAGGATCCTCATAATGGTCTTAAGTATCTCCAAAAAGGGTATACAAAAAACATTTTCAATATCTCAGAGTAGAAACAAAATTCTGCAAATTTTAATCACTGTCCTTTGCCTGAATAGTGTATTCTTTTTGCATTTTCTGAGTTTAGTATTTGTTCTTATTTTTAGTTTGCTAGTCATGCTGAGAATGAAAATACCCCACTGCCTATTTTTGCTTGCTAAGAAACAAAGAAAAGAAAAGCAAGGCAAAGAAAAGAGAAACCTTAAAACCTGCTATCAGTATACAATGAAATAAGGAAAAGGCAAAGCACCCAGGGTGAGGTAATACATGTGAGCAGGATTACTTGCCTCTGGCTCCTCCGAGTATGAAAACCTGAAAGGTGACACCACTAAGGAAATCCCTCTCCCCCCAGCAGCGTTTCTCAAAGAATGATTCTAAATCCACTAACACTGTCCAGCTTCAATTTCAGGCAAGGGTAGAGACGTTGGGGAGAATAGGGTTCTCTCCTGGAGAAGGGTGTACTAGCTCTGGGACAGGATTCTGGTCAAAATCTGCCTTAGTAAGCTCTCCAGGAGACATGTATGTCCAACAAAGTTTAAGGAATCGTGCAGGGCTGGGAATATAGCTCAGCAGCACAAGTGCCTGCCTGGCAAGCCCAAGGTCCTGAGTTTGATTCCCGATACTTCCCTCAGACCCTTGCCCCTCAGGTACATGTAACTGACCTTCAAGTTGAAAGGGGATACCCTTGCACCAGACATGAAAAACCTGAAAAAGTGCCCTTGTTTCCTGAAAAACACAGGTTTGCTTTATGGATTATCAATACCAACAAGACTCTGACCTCAGCCAAGCAAATGCCTAACAGCTGGGGGAAAGAAGTGGCTCCCAGGCTTCTGCCCCCATTCCCAGGTCCCCCAGGGTGAGAACAGAGGCCTCTATTGCTATTTCTCAGCCACCAGGTGGGGATTACAGTGGATTATTCATTTAATACAGTATGAATTATAATAATAAGGGGCCATGTAAGTGCTCATCCTTTTGAAAAGTGAGATATCCCCAGTAGCTAATGTGTCAGGCTCAGATATAGAAACTCCTGAGGAAAACAGGCACTGCAGGGCTAAGGCTGATCTGACAGCCCTGCCAGGAATCTGGCACTAACGTGATGACATCTCTGTCTCAGGTAGCTCAAACATGCAGATGGTCTCTCAACATATCCCCAACAGCCTCTTTCTTCTCAGATACGGGCCTTAACAGTGGATAATCAAAGATCTCTTGCCTGCTCTCTCCAGTAAGAGCAGAGCAATCAGGAAAATCAACCTGATACATCTGCCCTGGAGTTAGCTGTCTCACACTGCTAGGATGAACAAAGAGAGTTAGACTGTCCTCAAAAGCTCCTATCGATCTGTGAGGCAGCAGAACACCCCAAGGGTCAGACATGGACCAGGGAGAGACAGAGCACTGGGACCAATTTGGACATGAAGCCTAATTCCAGGCAGAAAAGATGAGCTGCTTTGACACTGTCTGTGCTCTTGACCTGAGGGCTGGTCACAGTGAGGACATGAGGACCCAAAGGCCATGGTACCCATGACAAGAGGTTGCCCTGTCCAGAATTTTATGTAACAGTTACTTAAAGCCAAAAGAAAGGAGGGGATACAATCACACCTAAGGGAAGGCCTCTCAGAGAGAAATGGTGTGCACCTACACATAAGTGTAACTGTAATGGAATGACAAAGCCTGGGACTGGCAGGAAGCCAGGCCCCCTACGCCCCTTGGGAGGAGAGCTTTGAAAAGTCTGATCTGACACGGGGTGACATAAGCAGTCCAGGAAGTGGACTCAGACCTGCCTCTTGATGTCACCTATGACTCCTATGCCCAGACATTTTGTGACCAGAGCCTGAAAGCCTAGTCCATAGTGGAGGGCTCACATGGACACAAATGAAAATAGGGCTTAAGAGTCCCTAATTCAGCTTCTTCTGTTTATGAAGTTTTGCTCCAAGGGTTATTTTCTGTTAAATACCGATTTTACAGACTTTTTACAAGTTGCCATGCTCAATTTTTAGCAAACTGTAATGAAACAATTTCTGTTCGCCAACAGCAGTGCAGGTTAACTAAACAGTGAAACTCCAAGCAGCCCCTGACTTGGCTGTGGTTCATCCATATTCAGGCCAAGATCTGGGGAGGAATAGCCTTTGGCTTGCTGAATTTGCAAACCTAAATAGAAAGTGACAAGAGCAGCCTCCTGTTTGCTGTGAGTAGCGAGTTAGCCCCAGCACCTGCCACTCCACCAGCATGCTAGGGACTCAAGAGGGTAGCCACCCAGAGCTGGCTTTGCAGGGAGGTCCGGGCACACTCCTGGGAAAACCACTGAGAATCCTTCTCTATCAACTCCTCTGGGCACAAGGAAGTGTCCATGTTTTCTGGCTCCCCAGGCTCCACTTGAGCACAGGGCATACCTTTTCCCTCCATGCTATGCATCTGGCAACAAACTGTAAGGTTTAGAGTGGAAAGAGAGATGGGTACAACTGGCAACAAATCTGTCCCTCCTGAGTGGGCAGAGGCTGTCGGGCCTCCTTCTAGCTTCTGAATCAGTGGGAAAGACTTGCCAAAGGTCAGCCTGAAGAGGCTAGCTAAGAGCTGCTCTGACCCAGGAACACCCTTCTGAAGGGAATGGGAAGAGAGAAGACAGCCAGGTGGAAAAGCCTTGAGAGCCAGCCAAGTGAAGACCCAAATGCCAGAGGCTGAGAGCAGGTGTAGATGACAGGTGGTGGGGGAAGCTTGCAACAGCACTGTGGCAGCCAGCCTGACCCCTAGAGAAGCAAGCCGGGAAAGAGGGCCAGAAGCCTCAGGAGTGGGTAACAGGTCAGTGGTGCCGACTGGACTCTGCCACTTGCCAGCCCAACTTTTGTGGCCCTCGACAGTGCATGGAGAAAGCACATCCACCCGAGGTATGCGCAGAAGGTCCCGGGTGGCAACGAGTCATGTGGCCCTTCTACTTCCCAGTCTTAGACATGGGTCAGCCCTCTCTAGGGAGCCTGCTGTTTGTTGCCGACTTCCTCCTCCAAAGATAGTTCCGCATTCTATCCATCAGGTGAAGCCCATCACTGTTTCACAACTCCGACCCTGGCTTTCTACCTCTACCAGCTCCTTGGCCACCACTACATGCGCAGGCCCTATGTGCAGTACAGGCTGCTGAAGGGAACCCCACTCACAGATCAGGAAGAAAGTGAGGGGCATAGAGGGTGGCGGCTCAGGTCAGCTCCTGGCCAACACTTTTATCTCATCCCACCAAAGCAGCAGTTCTCAACGCTTGCTGCACACTGGGGTCCCGAGGAAAGCTGGTGAAACGACACCTGTGCTGGACCCCACCTCAGAAGTATAGGTCCAGTTTATGGGGACTAGGACCTCATATAACCCCACTGGGGTGACTATAAACTCCAGGATGGCAGGGCCTCATCTACATCCCCACAACTGGCACTATGCTCAGCCCATGTTAGAGGTGGATGTCTGGAAGGATGAGTTTTTCTGGTAATATCCCAAGGGCTGATGTGCTGGAAGTATCGTTCTCCGTGTGGGGATGGTGGCAGGTGGGAAGAGGCGGGGCCTAGAGGGAAGTCAAGGACTGTATCTTCCTCAAAGGGGCTTTAGGTAGGGCCAGCCATGGTAGTAAAGGTCTATAATCCCAGGGACTTGGAAACTGAGGGAAGACAATTACAAAGTTGAAGTCAACCTGAGCAATTTAGTGAGACTGTCTTAAAAAATAAAATGCTGGGGTGTAGCTCAGTGGTAGGGTGCCATGTAGTACATATATGGCTCGGGGCTCAATCCTAATTGCAAAACCAATCAATTAATCAAAACTAAATGGAAGGAGTTAAGGTACTAAGCACCAAGTTAATCCTCTCGAGAGCTAGTTGTTGTGAACACCTGTGCCTGAACCATTCTCTGGCTTTCTGTCTGGTCATGTGACTTTGGGTCCCATACATTCTCCACCACTGTGGTGCCATCTGTCACAAACCCCACACTAGAGTCAAGATGATGCTGGCACCATGCCCTCAAATCTGCAGAACAGTGAGCTGGATAAATGTCACTTCTTAGGAAGCTACTCTGGCCTGGACATTTCACTAAGTGACAAGAGTGTATCTAACACTTCCATCGTCCAAGTGCAAAGCACAGGAGAGAGCCGGGCCCTGGTGCAGTATTTTCTCTCCTCCAGGCTCTTTTCTACATGGGTACAAACAGTCTTCTCCAAACATCACTTTCAACCTGTTGCCCTTAGCTATTCAAATTTCCAAGGCTTGTTCCAAGTTCAGAGATACACACTAAAGAACCCCTAAACCTGTCCCAGCTATCTTTTCATGATCCTCCCACTGCTCACAACCCTGATCTGGCCAACAGCTGTCCTTTTTGTCTCCTGCATGAGGCTTACACACTGCTGCCACCTTGCCACCAAACCAACACCTCTCTGTCCATCAGCTGTCTGGATCCTGCCCTTCCATGAGAACCCAAGTCCTCTGCTCTGCTCTTCTCCCCGTGCCCAGCAATCCTTTCCAGCTCTAACACTGACCAAGAACTTTACCTTGCTCCATTCTTGACTTCTCATTGTCATTTCAATGTGCACAAGTCCTGACTACTCAATACATTAAGGTCATGTGGGGGCAGCACCCACCAGCACACCCTGTTTCCCTCCTGGTGATGACACTGTATTCTCAGTGAGTGCTCTGGGCTGCTCTGGGCCATTCAAGACCTGACTATGTGGGGGCTACAGTCTTACCTGTAATACCTGGACTGCAAGTAGGTGGAACACACAGCCTTGGACACATGACTGGCTGAGCCGAAGTCAATGACCTTTACTCTGTACGGTTGTCTGGATGGATCCACCAGCATGATGTTCTCTGGTTTGAGGTCTGCATGGATAAGACCCAAGCTTTTGAGTTTCATCAGGGCTGTGGCTACCTGCTGGAGGACCGGGCGAATGTACTTGAGGGGCAAGGGGCTGAACTTGTTCTGCTTGAGAAAGTCATAGAGGTTCTGCTCCAACATCTCAAAGACCAAGCACGTGTGGTTCTTGTGCTGGAAGCACTCATAGGCCCGCACGAAGTTGTAGTCGTCAGCGCTTTCTGTGCTCAGCCGGGCCAGGATGCTCACTTCTATCTGACCCTGCCGGGCATATGAAGGATGATTCTTCAGGATCTTAATGGCCACGATTTCATTGGTGCCCCGTTTCCAGCACTTGACCACTTGCCCAAACGTTCCTCGGCCCAAGAACTCCAAAACCTCGTAGGTGTTGGTCATGGAGCACAGCACTTCATGCTGCACCAGCTGATAATCACCTTCACTATTGGAGCCGCTGTTTTTGGAAGTGGCAGTGGATGTAGTGGCAGTGGCTACAGTGGCCCCGCTGGCATTATTCTGAATCATGGGTGGGTGCTCTTCAATGATCTGTACGCTGCTTGTGTTCTCGATCTCCTCACTCTTACGCTTGAGTCCACATTTTTGGTAGGTATCAAGGAGGCTCACAGTGCTGCGACGCATTAGGTTATGTGGCCCACCAAGGACTTGCCCGGTGACGGAAGTGCTACTTGCTGATGTTACGACTATGTGCCCGGTGCTTCCTGGGAAGATGATGGTCTGTTCGTAAGGTAGGCTTGGGTTTGGGATTGGCAAAGAGGTGCTGACGGTTGTGGTGGCTGGCTGCGAAGGTGGGATGTTCTTGCTCTGGCTGTACACTTTGCTGTGGGAGCCGTACCCAGTCATGTCCCAGTTGGAACTCGGCTCGACTTTCAGTTTCTTCACACTACAGAAGGCACTTGACTGAAGGGTGTGAGGGGAGAAAATTTGCACATGTGAGGCCATACCTAGAAGAAAAAGAAAGGGAAGATAAATATTTGAGGCAGTCTGACATGAATAACCTCAGCAGATTCATTTGGATTCTGATCAATGGCTCAAGCGATACTTTCTTCCCACTTGAAAACATGTTTGTAAAATGCTCTACACCACCAGATGCACATTCTGGTCTCCTGGTTTGTGGAATCAAGTGGTTCTGTCATTTCCAACCACCACCAAGAGGAGGCCATGAGAGGCAGGGACAATCACAACTCAGATACCGAATTAGGATAGGACTTTGTTTAGCATGTATTTCTTATGAATATTATTTGTGGCAAAAATAGATCCTTCTACTCTCAGACTGTATCAAGTGGCCCAGCTTGCTGTCATACACACAGGTCCTCCACGTGGTCGGCTTAGCCTTGCCAACAGACCCTGAGGGCCAGGTTCCCTGAAATATGAAAACCTCTTTCCAGTCATGGGGCCCCTCATGATCTGCCAGATTCTGGATGAGATGTTATTACTACCTGGCATCTTGGTTGTCTTAAATGGATTCTGCAGGGCTGAGTGGAGTAACAGTTGGTCTGATGTCTTCAACTAAAGCCTAAAACTTTTATGAGCCTTTTTTGGGCAAGTAGGTAGCATGATTCATGGATTTTATTCACTCAGCTTTTTTTCTGCTAAATTTACATTATTAATAACCTTCACTAGAAAGTACTAGAATTTTCTACCAAGGTGACCAGCATTCAAGCAACCTTAGAAATCTTTCAGACCATTACTCTACAATACTTGTATGGTTCATAACTCTGATGGTGCTGAAACCAAACAAACAAAAAAACATACAAAATATCTTAAAAAGCAATGAGCCTGGGAGATGGCTCAGTAGAATAAGCACTTGCCTGGCAAGCCCAAGGGCCTGAGTTCAATCCCCAGTTCCACAAAACAAACAAACAAACAACAACAGAAAAGAAAAAGCAATGAAGTAGAAACAAATACTGCCCATTTTCTAAGCTGCAGTCAATAAACACAGTTTACTTCTCATAAACACTTCAGTGTTTGCAATTCTGTGAGCCCCCAGCAATACCAGAACGGTTATTTAATCTGACCCATCACCCAACCCTGGCCCACCCCTTCTCAGTAGGTGATCCACCAACCTATTTTCTCTGCTTCTTCATTTCAAAATATTCCTGTGTCTATGTCTATCCTCTTCCCTCTAGTCCTTCCCTCCAACTCCAGAGGAAGATGTGCTAACTCTGAAATCCCTGACGGTTGTGACCCTTCTTCTCCCACTTTCTCTGGAAGTTTCTCCCTTCCTCCTTCCTACCTCCTCCCTCCCTTCCTCTCTCTGCTTTCAACTCTGGTCTGTTAACTGGATCCAAGTCCTTGCTGAGTATGGAACAAAGGTTGGCCAAAGAAACCACAGATGTAATCTTCTGCCTTCATGTGTATGTGCACACGAGACTCACATGGAAGGCAAGAGGAGCACCAGGCATACTCCTCCCTCTGAACTCTTTCCTTCTTACCTGCAAGCCAGAGATGTTTGCTCCCCTTTCTTCACGGCTCACTTTATTCATTCATTCATTCATTCATTCATTCATTCATTCATTCATTTTTGGTATTAGCGATCAAACCAGGACCTTGCACTCGCCAGGCAGGTATTTATGCCTGCTGAGCTATCTCCCTGGCACTGCACAGCTCACTTCTTAATCCATCTCCAGCTCCCCCTATTCATATACATATGCTTATGCCTGAGTTCTTAAAGGTAAATGACTTCCTAATTGCCTAATGCAGGGGCCTTTTGTCAGCCCTTAGTCTCCTTAACTTCTCAGCAACATCTGATTCTGCTGACCACAACTTCCTTCTTGGTGCTGTTATCTGGCTGGTGTGAATCTGTAACCTCGCCCTCCTCCCAGTGTCCGGTTGCACACTCTCCGCTTGGGTGGCTCCTCTTCTTCTTCTTTCAAGCCCTGGCATTTCCAGTGTCCTGACTCTGTTCTCAAGTCACTCATTTGAGCAATTTAAGTTGTCATCTCTATGCAGGCAACTCCTACGTGTTTATCACAGGGCGAGCTCCACTATGTTCCAGTGATATATTTTTGCTTCATATCTTCTCCAATAAACCAAATCTCATCTTCCATCCTGACATCTGAATTTCTATTCATAAAATATTTCTCTAGTTATTTCTTATTTTTATTTTTATTTTTTTGGCGGAACTGGGGATTGAACTCCGATCCTTGCGTTTGCCAGTCAAGCACTTATCCTACTGAGTCATCTCCCTGGCCCCTCCTCTAGTTATTTCGTTTCCAATTGGATTTACATTGGATGATTCTTTACCTTCACAGGTATACACAGAAGGTGCAAAGTCTCAATTTTTCCTTTCTTCAAAGTGTCTCTTGCATTCTTTATTTCTTTTGCTACCACTTTTGTAGACTAAAATGTTTATCACTTTCCAACCATAGCAGTGATGCAAATACAAAGATCTGTTTTACCTGAGCACTCTGCCCTTTAACGTGCCTATACTTGGCCACCAGACTTACCCTCTTAATACATCTTTGAACATTACAATCCTCTACCTAGGAACTTTCAATGACTCTTTAGTATCCAAGAGATAAAGCTGAGGACTCAACAATTTTACCTTGTTTCTCCCACTACCTCACTGGCTCCAACTTCCACCATTAACCTCACTGAACTCCCTCTCACTTACTGAGGTGGGTCTCTCACACTTCTGAGATGGTTCCCTGAACTGCCAGCATCACACTCCGACAGCACTCTCCCACCTGGCAGACCACCAGTGCTTCTCCTACTCACCAGAAGGCCAGTGCGCACAGACCTCTCCTCTACCAGGCCACTCCAGCCCAAAGAGATTTTTCCCAACTCTGCTCCTCTGGCATTTAACAATCCATTTGACCACAAATGGTGCTTCTGCCTTATCAAATCTCTTCCTTTTTTGGATTCTTTATCATCTGCACTGTTTACTCACAGGTTTAAGCCAAGTTTTCATAACCAGACTATATTCTGGTGGCAAGAGCTGAAGTTGATTCTCCACACTTCTTTGTGCTTCCCCAGTATTAGGTCAAGTCATGGCACAAGGTGGACACACAGAAGATGCAATATAGCTCTCGAGCTGGCCAGGCCTCCAGGAGGGCTTAGCTTGCTGACCATAAATCTGATTGATTGATTTCCTTCCTTCCTTCCTTCCTTCCTTCCTTCCTTCCTTCCTTCCTTCCCTGCAGTATTGAGGATCAAGCTCTGGACCTTGGCCAAGAAGGCACTTATGCCGCTGAGCTATATCCCCAGACTCTTTTTTTTTTTTCTGTATGTGGTATAGAGACTCACTAAGCAGCTCAGACTCAGATGCATAGTGACCCTCCTGTTTTCAGCCTTCCCTAGCACTGGGATCACAGGTGTACACCACCATGCCCAGTCTCAGTGGCTGGCTCAGCACTCCTGGAGGCAGGGCTGGCGCAGCCTATGGTGCTGGGGATTGAATCCTGTGCCCCGTGCTTGCCTAAGCAGGTGCTTAGTGTGCTGAGCTATCTTGCCGACCCTTTGTATAAATCAATCATCAGTCATATCAACGGGATCTGGTTAACTCTGGGTCTTGGATTTTTTTTTTTGGGGGGGGGGAACCAGGGATTGAATTCAAGCCCTTGCACTTGTCAGGGAAGCACTTATTCCACTGAGCCATCTCCCTGGCCCCAACTCTGGACATTAGAGAAGAATCTGCCACTACTTTTCTACTCAAATCACGACTAAAAACCAAAGCAGAGGCTGGGTGTCATGGCATATACCTGTAATCCCAGCATTTGGAGACTGAGGCAGAGGGATCCCAAAGAATTAAAGGCTGGGTTATATATAGTAAGTTCAAGGCCAGCTTGAATAACATAGTGATCTCTTAAAAAACTCCAAACAATCAAAATTAAAAGCCAAGGCAGAGGCTAGGTAGACCTTTTGTGGACTTGGCAGTCATGTTCATCTTAGATTGGATGTGCCTATCAGTGCCAGCGTAACTCTCAACCTCTACTCTGAGCCCATCTTTACTCTAACCCAATGGACTGACTAAATGCTTCCCTTCTGCTTGGAATCCTGGGCTCCAACCATGACCTGGGAACTACACCAACACATCTGTATACATCACTGTGCATGCCAAGACTCTTCTGGCTTGTGTATATATCTATACTTCACCTGCTTCTTCCTATTGCTTTTTCTATTCAGCTTAACTTCCCACTAATTCTGTGATCACACTGAAAATGGTTATTCTCTACCTGTCAGTATCAGTTAAATATTTAATTGTTCTAGATGTTGTACACACTATAAAAATGACAAGCTCCTTGTTTTTTAGTCACTTATTCATGAAAGAGGCCAAGAAAAATAATTCATTGCTTGGTACCTAGCTTGTCCCTCATGCCTCAATCCTCAAGTGCTGGGTGGGGGAAGGGCAGGCATCAGAGGCACCAAAGCAGAAAAATCTGCTGATTGAACATGAAGGCAGTGAAGTGCTATGCCCAGTTCTCACTGTTTCAAAAAGCTCTTAGTAGAAAGGCCAGGGCGAAGAAGTGGAATTTTACAGAGGGGAAGAGGGTAGCTTATGACTTACTTGTTATTGGGATGACAGCCAAAGGTTATAAAATTGTGGAACTCATCACCGGCTGCCTCTGGTGACAGATGCCTGGGATCAAGAGAGCAGACCTGCATGGCCAGGACTGCCCTTCACCCTTTGCCATGTGGGGGCTGCTGTGGCCACTGTGGAGGTCAAGAGCCACTATTACAAGAACTGGACACAATGCCAATGCACCCTTTTACCTTGTCCTACAGGGACCACTTTGCTCTCTCTGGGCAGCAAAATGCTCAATATTATAGAACTAAAGAAAGTCTTTAATAGTAAAAATGTTTCAAATCCCAGAAATACCTTTATAAGGAACAAAACACTGGTGGTATTTGTATAGTAATGGTCTTACAGCTATAATCAAACATATTTCCAAATATTTCTCCTTGTAAGTATATTTCTGGTACAAATCTTCAGCTCTCAGTGAATTAAGCCCACAACTGTTTGCCATTCTATTTATTCAGATTCCTGAAGTGATAGGTAGTGTGAGCGTGTGAGTGTGAATGTGTGTGTGTGTGTGTGTGTGTGTGTGTATGAATGAGGGTTGAGGGAACATGGGACCTTTCTGTTTTCCACTATAAAGGAAAAGTAAATGTGTCCTCTCCTTTCTTTGTTGACTGCTGCACAGTTCAAGGCTCACTTACCTCCATATCTGTCACTTTTATTCTCAGAAATGGCAGGGGCATAATAGACATTTTCAGACTGATCCTATGGAAAAATCAATTTTTCTTTTCCTTTCTTTCTTTGTGACCCTAGGGATGAAACCCAGGTCTTTAAGCCTGGTAGGCAAGTACTGAGCTATATCCCCAGCCCTTTGTTATTTCATTTTGAGACAGGGTTTCACTAAGTAGCCCAGGATAACCTCCAACTTGCAATCTTCTTGCTTTGGCCTCCCACAAAAACTAGGATTACAAGCCTGTGCCATAACATCTGGCTCAACTGCATTTTACTTCATCTCTGTCTTTCCTGTTGGGCTCTTAGAAAGGAGACTCCACCCTGCCTTGGTGGGAGGCTGGGGAGCCCACTATGGTACTGATGTGATGACAGGTTTTGAGCCTTTAGGGAGTGGTATGAGGGACACAGGAAATTGCACTCAGATAAATCTGCAACAATCATATCTGTCCCCAAGAATGGTGACTCAATCCAGATATGTCCATAAGTCTTGGTGGTCTCCCCCGGTGGTAAAACCTGATGAAACACCACATTTCCATACATTGCGCAAGTACAGCAAGTCATCCAAATCTAGAATCAACCTTCTTTTATGAAGTGCTGTTACTATTACCATCCCATTCTGTCTTCTAAACAGACCTATATCACACGCTCTGAGTACTACAGATACAGGGGCCTGTCATGCCTTTTAATGTTACATAGACAAGTTTATATGGATACCAGGGCAATGACCACTGAAAAGCATTTAAAACAAATTTATTACAAGACAACTAATGTCATACAACTGTAAATAAATTCCTCATGAACTTTCAAATGAAAAGCAGCACCTATAAAACTGACATTAAAACATATTTTACAACTAGCAAAATTTTCAAAGTGTGTTACTATATTTGTAAAAAGTCATTTCCTGCCAGACCTGGTGGCACATGCCTACAATGCCAGCACTCCAGAGCTGAGGCTACCTAGTAAGTTAAAGGCCAATCTGAACTACAAGCAAGAGCCTGCCCAAAA
>NDGN011534662.1:5428-17394 GCA_002564285.1 Tympanoctomys barrerae
AAGAAAGAAAGAAAGAAAGAAAGAAAGAAAGAAAGAAAGAAAGAAAGAAAAGAAAAAGGAAAACATACACTCAAAAGGAGCATTTGAGTTAATATAAAAGCTTCCTGCTTGTTCTATTTGTGTTTGATGCAGGCCCCATGCCTACCAGACAGTGTTGCCCACATTCACAGCAGGTTTTCCCCATTTGCTTTGCTATCCACATGTCAGCTGTCTCTGGAAACACCATCAGAAGCAAAAGTGTTTCATATGCTTGACCAATTTGCTAGCATTTCCCAGCCAGTCAAGTTGATAACCACAGTTAACCATCCCTGCAGTTCAAGTATATGAGGCTTACTGGAATTAAGAAATTAAGGTTTCTCGAATCAGTGGAACAGTTAGCAGAGCAGAGGTCAGAGCTGTAGCTAGCCATTGTACTAGACACCACTGCAGCTACAATTTAGAAGTCAGAAAAATTACTGCCACCTAACTTCACATGCAGAAGACAGGTGACAAAGGAATGCAGATTCTGGTCCCCCACATGCTGTCTAGGAGAGCTCATGGTGAGCCAGCCGGGATGTGGAAAGTGCCTTCCCACATCCTCCACCTTCCAAATCTCTTGGTCATGCTTCTCATCAGCCAAATCCAGCTCACACCAGAAATGGTAAATCAGGTCCCCGCTTGCAAGAGTTTCAGAAATGCAGGCTTTTGGCTTCTGAAACTGAAATACAAGACAGAAGAAGGAGATAAAAATAGTCATGAAAGATCAGTTGATAATATCTGGGATATATCAATTATTTTAGACTAAAACCAAACAAAACATCATTGTGTTATTTTTCATGAATAGGATATTTCTGACAAAGATAAAGCATCACAAATACATGAAAGACTCCAACATCCAAAACCTGTGGTCCATATTTAGAGACAGTAGTTATATAACAATGAATTTGCTATTTCTGGTGATCAGCTCTACCCCTCACAAGACAAACATTATTAAATCATTTAAATATTCATCTGTATACTTGTTTAGATTTAGATCTACCCCCCCCCAAATTCTCATGTACGGAAGGTAATTAGATTGGGGGTGCCAGGCTCACTAGTGGATGAATCCACTTAAGAATTTAGTAACTAAATGTGCTATTAGGAAGTGGCCCCTGATAGGAGGTGACCACTGGGGCTGTGGCCTTGGAGGCTGTGGTTTTGTCCCCAGCTCCTCCTTTCTCTCTCCACTTCCTGGCTGTCAGGGCCTGAGTCCATTTTCCTTCACCACACATTTCACTTGTGGGCTTCTGCCTTAGCGCTAGCTGGTCAGAGACTAAAGCCACAACCCAAAGTAAACTTATTTTCCTTTTCAGGAGTTGAGTATTTTGTCCTAGTATTGAGGGACGTGACTGAGACCATTGTGTTTAGGGATTAGGTACCTTGACCTGTATTTGCAGTGAAGTAGCTTGAAGGTTTTAAGAAAAAAACCTGTTAATTGAACTAAATCACTTAAATTTTATAGAATAAAAACAGTTGTATAACTAGTCTAATATAGCTAGACTGTGTCATTTAATTATACTTCTATTGATTAAGTTTTACTTTTTATGAAATGAATAATACCAGAAAGCTGATAGATTATGTTAATTTTTCTGTGGTTCAATTTCCTTTTCCTATGGTAAATACATTTGGTATCTAAAATATACTACAGAGATAGCTCAGTAGAATAAGCACAAGGGCCTGAGTTCAATCCCCGGTTCAGCCAAAAAATAAATTAAAAAATAATAAAATAAAACATACTACAATGGTACTTTCAAAGGTAAAGCACATTAAAGACTATAACATTGATTAATAACATTTAGATAATGTTAAAGAAATTTTGCTGGACCTTGCTTCCCCAGGAAATAAACTCTGGCACTAAAGTTTGTGTATAGGGAAATTATTTGGCAAGTGGTCCAAGCTGAAACACTTATGAGGAGCAAGGGGCTTTAGATTTTGGAGGAGCATCCAGATTTTAGTTGGCCTTTTGGAGCTGTCCTGCATTCAGGCAAGTTGGGCAAGTCTTTGTCCATCTGTCCTGTTACTGCTAGGTATGGACTGCTCCCAGGGAACAGCTGCCATAGTATTGATCCACAAAGAGCAATGTCCCAGTCAGGTCACTTGTGAGCTGCTGCAGCATCTGGAGAAGCAAGTGCCTCAGCCCTTAGAGGACTGTGGCAAAAACAAACAAAATCTAAAACCAAAAACCAAAACCAGCATTCACCACACCTCCTTCAGCAGATATGCTGAGAGAATGCAGCTATCCCAACAGACACATAGGCCCCAACTCCTCCCCACTTAGGACAAGCGTCATTTGCTTGGATTTAGCAATATGTTCTATACAACTGTATAGCAAATTGTGTTGCTGTACCGTCAATATTAGAAAGCATTCTGATTAGCTTGTATTCGTTGTGAAACAATGAGCGTTTTTAGAAATGTATAGAATGACTTGCTATGTCTATAAACGATTTTAAAATTCTTTTTTTCTTTCCATTTTCTTTTCAGCACTGGGGATTGAACCCAGTTCTTTGTGCATGCTAGGCAAGGATACTCCCACTGAGCTTCAGCCCTAGAACTTGTTTCTTTATTTACAACTATCTTCTAGAAGTTTGACTTTCATTATGTTACATGAATTACAACTAATGTGAATGATCTCATTATTTTTGTATAGTACATGAGAAGCCTAGTTTCTAGGCTGCTTTAGATAGTGTGTATGTGAAGAGGTTGTATTTAATCCTAAATAACACTTGTGAAAACAAAGAAACATCTTGAATCTTTGAGAAAGAAAGGAAAGATGATCAGAAACTAGAAAGTGATAGATTTTTTGGCAGTGCAGTAAAGAAACAGGAAAGATAAAAGAAGCCTTTATTAACCCCAAAAACCTCCTCAGATATTTCTGAACATTCCCCCCCCCCAAACTCCACCCTAGCAGAAGACTATAAAAGCCTCAGTTTTCTTTGTCTCAGGCCAGAGGATCGGCCCATCTGCCCTCAATCCTCTCCATGTCTTTCGATTTAATAAAGGTTTCTTTTATCTTTCCTGTCTCTTTACTGTGCTGTTGAAAAACCCATCAGAAAGTGGACACTTACTGATGGGAAGTTTGAACAAAAAAAGGAAGTGGAGAAAATGGGGAAGGTGAAGAGATTGAAGATGAAACAGAGATGTTATATGCATACTCCAGTTTCCCCCCAACACATAATTTTTTGTATGACACAATGCACTAATGAGTCCTAATTTTATTTGTAGCATTAATATAGCACTTTAAAACCTTTAACAAACAAGGTTAAAGTTTTATGAAATCCAGTGAAATACTACATGACAAGTTAAAGTTAAATAAAAGATACATAATTCTAATTACATTTGTTTTAAGTTAACATATTAAAACAAAAATGATAAAGACATTCATGAAAACAAAAAGCCAACATGAAACAGAGGCATAAATTAGATGTTACAGAATATCAAGCAGAAATCATGAAACACTATCATTAAAGAAAGTTATCTCAAAACCATAATGCATATCCCATAGGCAATTACATAAAGATATGCACATAAAATTTGTTTCATGAACCAGGGTATTAATATAAATCCATCTTTACTACGGACAAAGAAAATGTGTTTGTGACAGCAGTCAATGAAGTTTTTGAAGAAATGAGCTCAAAAGGGACTTTAAAATAAATACAGGGTCAGCCAAATAGCTCAACAGATTAAAGCGCCTGCAAGCAGGTGCAGGGGCTGGAGGTTTGAACCCTGAGACTGCCGTGCCGGCTCCCCTCCTGGGGTGCGTTGAGATGAAAATCCAGACTGAATGTGGTGACACACACTGTAATCCCAGCTTTTGGGAGGTTGTAAACAGGTGGATTACTGTGAGTCAGATCTAGTAGTGAGACCTTGAACACCCTGTAGACCATTTCCTTAAATACAAAATAAATAAATAAATAAATAAATAAATAAATACAGGGCTGGGGAGACAACTCAACAGTCTAAGCACCTGCTTAGCAAACAGAAGGACCCGGATTTGATCCCTGGTACTGCGTACCGTGCCAGCCATGCCCCGCAGCATGATCAGCCAGCCACTGAAACCGGGTGTGGTGATGCACACTTGTAATCCCAGCACTGGGGAGGCTGAAACAGGAGGATCACTATGAGTCCTAGCTGTGTAGTGAGACCTTGTACCAAATAAACAAATAAAGGTTAAAATAAATACAAATAGAGTAAGTACTTCAGGTGAGGAAATTAGTTTCAGAATGTGGGAAATAAAATTCATACAAAAAAGTCAGCCAGATATAAGATATATCAGATTATGATGATTGTATTAACCATCATAGGAATGACAATTACTTTTAGCGAACATAATGTTAGTATTTTGTAGTGTTCTCTAGACCTTGTTTCTTTTGTCACCTTACTTCTTTGTTACTTTTCTCCAAAGAGATTGGTATTAATGATTTCTGAAAAGCTCCTGGGAAGAGGTTGTTTTCCCTTCTTCAAATTGCATTTAAATCATCCTTACAATTTTCTAATCTGACACATATTTAGCTGCTAAATGAAGAAAAGACTTAGCAGTCGCTACATTGCCTGACTGTACTGTAATAGTGAGTCAATAATCCTGAAATCATTAAGAAATGTTTATGTTTAGCTGGAAGTTAAGAATCCAAAAGTGAAGAGTAATTTTTTTTCACAAATGTGGGAGGTATTTTGTCTCAAATTTCCCCCATCAACAACCAGATAAAACAAACAAAAATGAGAAATAAGTTTGCAAAATTAGTTTAGCAGTTGAAAGACTATCTATCACAAGGATTGTTTATAGTATGTCCTGTTTATAGGTAGTAAGTGTTTAACTGTGCAGAATCAAGCCATACCTTAATGGGATTATGGCCAGGAAAGAGCATTAACACTGGGGAAACCCACCTTCCCAATGGCCCCAGGCACAGCTCTGCTCAACATGTTCCAGCACTTCATGGGTTTCTGGGTCCACATCAATTCATCAGCTCCCTCCAGGCAGGCTTCTGAAGTAGCACTGCTGCACCATGCCGCCTGATGATCTCAGCTCACCTCAGCTGACCCATGTAAAGGATATGGCCCATGTAAAGGTTATGCCCTGTGTACAGTGCCCATCTTGAACTCAAGTGCAGCCCACGTGTAGCAGAGAGTTTTAGTGCCTGGTGGTACTACTCAAGCAAGGACTGATAGGAACATGAGGGTGGATGTCCCATTTTTCTCCTAACCCCCACAAGGATGATTTTGGGGGACCTTTGCATTTTCCAGGCATTAACAGAGGAACTGGACCCATTGTCCAAAACAGTGGGCTCAATGAAATGTCTTTAAATTGGCTTCACCGCCGTTCCTGCCTTCCTTCTTTTTCACTTTCCCTATATAAATCTCCCGAATAAATTCATGCAGACACATTTTTCTGTTAGCTCTTCTTTTGGAGAACCCAGAAAAATGCAGTCTTCATTATCATCATATTGTCATTAATATGCAATTCTGTTATCTTCAATACTACCTAGTTAAATTTGGAAAATATTGAGCTTTGGTTCTATTTTTTGCACTCCATTGTGTTCTATTGATAAGTTTATATATCATTTGAAATCATAATATATTAGCAGCATCAAGTTTCCATTTCATTTCTGTTTCTAAGACACTTACAGCTATTCTCAGTGATTTGCTTTTCCTAAATATCCTAAATTAGTTTCATTAAATTCTAAGATAGATAACATATGATTGCAGAAAATTATTACTCAATCTGTCTTAAATTTGCATAAGGAGATTTGAGTTTAAGCACTTATATTGTTTCATTTAGAGGCTATGTATTAGAGTTCGGTAGAAAAACAGAATAGAAAATAAATGTATGATTATGGGAGGGGATTTATTAGTCAGACTCTCAGGGTCAGCGTTGGAGAGTCTGCAGTGGCTGTCTGTGTGCTGGAGAGCCAGAGGAACTGTCTACTACTCAGCACAAGAGGACGAAGTTGCAGGAAAGGAGGGCTCATGGATGCTGCAAGAGTTCAAGGTTAAAGATCTGGAAGCTACCTAGAGACCTGCCTGTAGGAATCTGCATCAGGAAGCTGGAGAAACTGGAGGCCAGCAGACCAGTGTCCAAAGACAACAGCAGCAAGAGACCCACCTGCTCAGCAAGAGTAGAGCTCCTCAAAATGTGCACACATTCTTTTTTCTTTCCTTTTTCATTTCATCCAGGCTCCAATCCTATTGGCTGGTACCCTTCAGAGCCAGGTGAACCTTTCCTTCCCAGTTTGCTGGCCTACATATGAATCATCCACAAAGACATTCGGAACTGTGTTTTACTAATCTGCTAAGTGTTTCTTACACAGTCAAGTTGACATATCATGACTAAGGATTACTGGCCAGACTTTTTTTTCTGAGTCTTCACATATTCCTGTTACTGAACTTTCCATATTTAAACCTTTCAGATTAATTTTGTAATATAATTTTAGATTTTTTAAATTATAACTTTAAGTATTTTTATTTGGATTACTATTATCAATATTTGTTTTTGAATTTCAATCTCTAGTTGCTCACAAAGATAAAATCTGTTTTATGAATTTTTGTTTATCTGATTACTTTTCCAGATAATATTTTATATACTCTCCTATGATTCTAGATATATAACCATGCCACATGTACATAAAAGCAACTTTACTTTCTCCTCAACTATTTAAATTGTGTTTGCTACAGCCTCTTAACTGTATGGAATGGTCGTGATATTAACTGGTATCTCTTACATACTTCTGAGTTTTTGCAGAGATGATCTCATTATTTCTCTGTTTAATATGCTAAAATTTTGATAACAAGCTTTTATTATAAGTGGTTATTTTTCTTTTATCCCTAGTAGTTAACAGAGTTCAATTATCGAGGAAGTGGAGTAGAGGAAACTCCTTGTGACTATCGCAAAGCCAGAAGTATCAGATGGAAGAGGTTAGTGCAATTAAAAGAGAGAAACCATTTCACCAGTTTGCAGATCAAGTATGGTCCTGTTTCCAGAAAAGCTAAAAGAAGAAAAGGGTCTGAGGGACTCAGAGACACCTCACTGAGAAGGTGGATATTTGCTTTTTGTGGGAATTACTCTCTCTCTTACGGAAAATATTATGAACGAAATGAAGCAGAAAAGTAGGAGCTGTCTTCTGTCTGATATGGGAAGTATTCAGAAAATTTAAGAAATTTGTTCAAGAACATAGAGCTGAGTGTTGAAAGAGTAATTTGCCTCAGATCTTTGTAATTCCAATATCCATGTTTGTCTCACTTCATAACGGCTCTGCCTGGAGGCCAGCTAGCTGTTTCAAGTTTACCCGGTTGGGAAATGGGGGATAGTACTCTAATTTATTTATTTATTTATTTATTTATTTATTTATTTATTTATTTATGTGGTACAGGGTGTTACTATGCAGCTCAGACTCCTAGTGATCCTCCTGTTTTCAGCCTCACCACAATTCGGACTACAGGCACATACTACTATGGCCAGTTTCAGTGGCTGGCACAACACACCTAGGAGGATGGGGCTGGCATGGCATGTGGTGCTGAGTATCAAACCCCATTGCCTGTGTTTACCGAAACAGGTGCTTAGTCTGCTGAACTATCTCGCTGTCCCTAAATTTTGATAGATTTGACTTCAAATTCTATGCAAAGTTGCATTTAATAAGGTTGATTAGACTATTCAAAGAATGCTGATATTTGTGGTAGATTCCCCTCCTCAAGTATCATAGCTCTCTTCATAAATAATGAACCAGATGTGGTAGCACATGCCTGTAATACCAGCACTTGGGAGGCTGAGGCACAAGTATTGCCATAAGTTTGAGGAGCTACATAGTAAGTTCAAGGCCAGTCAAAACTATATACTACAAAAATCAGTAAATAAATGAATTCTGATAATTTGTGTGTGTAGCTGTGATTTTAGAAAAAGCACTTAACAGCTCAGGTGTACAAATGCCTGCCTGGTAAGCACAAGGTGCTAGATCCCTCACACTGAAAAAAAAAGAAAAGAAAAAGAAAAAAGAAAAAGAGCACTTAACAAGTTGTCTTAAGAAATGTGTTAAGAGAGATGTCTAGATAGCTTAGCAGACTAAAGCACCTGGTTAGGTAGATGCAGGGACCAACGTTTGACCCCTAGCCTGCTGTGCTGGCCCCACCCCAGGGTCACCCTGAGACAGTGATTAAGACTGCGCATGGTGACATGCACACTTATTCCCAGCACTTGGAAAGCTGAAAACAGGAGAATCACTACGAGTCCAATCTATGTATTGAGACCTGTAGGTGCTATATTAACACAAAGAAAAAGAAAGAAAGAAAGAAAGAAAGAAAGAAAGAAAGAAAGAAGAAAAGAAGAAAAAGAAATGTATTAAAAGATCTTGAAGTATGTTCTGCAACTAACCTGTTCTGTCCCCAAGCTACCTGTGATTTAAAGTATCACTTCTTTGTTGAGTGATATTTGAAAAATTATTTCACATTCCTGTGGTCCAATTTTCTTACCCATAAAATTGACATAAAATGTGCATACAATTGATTTGACTTACCTCCTGAGCAGGTTGGGCACATTAGGTGTGCTTATATAGAATAGTTTAGTGTAAGTCCTGAAATGTACTAAATGGCCAATAGCTGTATCATTAAAGGGGACTATTCCTTTTTGGTGTGACCAGTGTGCTCGTAGATGGCTATAGCTGTACTTCCTTTCCTATCCCCGAACACCTATGTGTATTTCCTTATACTGTTGCATCAGTGAAAGGAATAATATTAAGGGATTTTTCAGCACTATGGTTTACTGCTGAGACAGACGTTCTAGAGGGGTATATTAGTCACATTCCTCTCACTGAGACAAAATACTCAACACACACCATTTAAAGGAGTAAAGGTTTATTTTTGGCTCACAGCTTTTGGAGGACTCAGTCTGTAGCTGGTTGGGTCCAGGGCAGAAATGGTGTTATAGAAGGGTATGGTGGAGGAAGGAGGCTCATGAGACAGTGGACAGGAAGCAGAGAGATAAGGGAAGAGCTGAAAAGGAATCCAATCCCCCAAGCCGTGGCTGCTCTCTTCTGGCCAAGCCCCGCCTTCTAGCAGAATACTCGACTATGAACTCATTGGTGGATCAGTTCCCTGAAGACTACTCCCATGACCCAGGCACCTCCCAAAGCCACATCTCTGAATACAAGTGACTTTTGGATGACCCATTTTAGATTTAAACCATAGGATTCTACCTTTAGTCCCCGACAAATCTCATTTCCATCTCATAGTGCAAAAATCTGTCTAGTTCATCTCTAAGAGTTGCCAAAGGCTTACCAGTTTTTAAAAAATATTTATTTATTTATTTATTTATTTATTTAGGACAGGGTCTTACTATGCAGTTCAGACTTGGAGTGATCTTCCTGCCTCAGCCTCCCTAGCACTGATATTACAGGTGTGCTCCACCACACCTAGTTTTGGGACCGGCACACTGAGCCCAGTGATCTGGGGCTGGCACGGCATGTGGTACCAGGGATCAAATCCAGGCCCTTGTGCTTGCCAGGCAGGTACTTGGATGGCTTGGCTATCTCCCTAGTCTTAGTCTTAACAGTTTTAGTGGTGTTCAAAGTCCAAGTCCAAAGTCTCTTCTGAAACTCTAAGCAAACTTTTAGACATGAGCTCATATGAAAATTGAAACTAAAGCTACACACTTCCAACATACAGTGGTACATTGCTAGTCCAAAAGGGATGAATAGAATGGAAATAGAAATTAGACCAAAGCAAGACTGAAAACAGCAGGGATAGTATTAAGTCCTCTAGATGTACATCTAACATGCTTTGGCCACAAAAGGCTTTGGCCACGTGTGAACTACAAGTGGCTTAGGTAGCTCTACACCTATGACCTTGCCCATTGAAGCCCACATAGTCTCTCTCTCTTGAGCTGGCTCTGCTAGCTGCCTTTTTATCATACTTTCAGCAGATGATTCACATTCCTGGCACCTCCAACTTCCAGAGTCTCCACTGAACCTTCAGCTTCATTCTAACAAGTTCACCCATTACCTAGACAAGGGCATAGGTAATTGCTTGGCCTTCCAGACTTTTGAAATCCGGTTGGAAGCCTCCATGATCTCACAACTCAGGCATACTGCTTTCTTGAAAACCAGCACTATAATGAACAGTGCTAAACTCTACCAGCAGCTTGAGCAATAGCTGATCCCTTGGGCTATGGTTTAAAGTCCTCTGAATGCCTAAATGGTGGTACTTTGGAAATGCTTAGGCAGCTCTGAATGACCAGAGCAGCCTACAGCTCTTTCTCAAAGCAAGGTATTTCAAAGGAGTTTATCATTTATATCCTTGAGCCTATGAGGTGTAGAGTCCCACTATTTACCGAGATGGCCTCAAGGCCTCTTTCTTATTGGCTCAATACAAAGCATGTGACTTCTTTTTCTAGAGCTAATATCTTTAGTAACCACACATAATTTTGGCCAAATTTTCATATCATTCTTTTTAGGGTACAATTTAGGTTTTCAAATTTTTCTTTTTTATCTTTTAACCTCAACTTTCACCATAAATCTGACTAAAAACAATGAAAAATATCTGTAACAGAACCTGAAAGTTAGGCTGTCTTAAAATTTCTCCTACTAGACTAATTAGTCCATCACACAGTCTCTTGCAAAGTCTTAAGACATCGACCAAAAATAAACAAAATGGCTGCCAGAGAATAATGCTCATGGCCTCTATTTCAACTGCCAGTGGCATCTTTGTTTCCAACTGAAACTGCCTGCACCTGGCCTTTACTGTCTGTATTCCTCATGCTATTCTGGCATTCTGAGCTCTGACCAGAATCACCCAGGCTCGTCCAACTGGAATCACCTATTGGACATGCTTCTAGCATTCTAGAGCTTCTCTAACCCATATTTCCAGATCTTTACAAACTCCTCCCACAACCCAGTTACAAAGGCTGCTAAACACATGGTCAGATACAATCACAGCAACAATCCTATTACTCTAGTTCCAATTTTCTGTGTTAGTTGCTTTCACATTGCTGGGACAAGATATTTGAGATCTTATTTGATTCTTAACGAGGAGGAGTTTATTTTGGCTCATAGCATTCATAATATGCATCCCGTGGTTCATTCTAGGACAGGAATGGTATTGTAGAAAGGGATGAGAGAGGAAAGATGCTGACCCCATAAAGGTCAGGAAGCAGAGAAAAAAGCATGGAGCTGAGGAGGGAGACATATCTCCCAAAGGCATGCCTCCAAGGACACACTGCTCCAACCAGGTCCTACTTTCGAAAAGTGTATTCAGCAATGAACTCTTCCGCGATCAGTCCATAAGCACAGTATCCTCATGATCCAATCACTTTTCCAAAAGCACCACTTCTAAGCACATGAAATTGAGTGGGGGGGATAGTATAGATCTAAACCATAGTGGTGAACATGCTTTCTGTGATCCACAATTCACATCCCAGAAACTGTTCAGGAACTTGGCCTTACTTAGCACCATCTGAAATAGCTGATGACAGATAGTAAGACACTGACAATAATAATATACTACCTCAGCAGCGGTCTTCATTGTTTATCTGTTGGGATCTATCTTAGTTTTTTTTGTTTGTTTTGTTTGCTTCTTTTGACTTGAAAGGGAGCATTAAATTAAGACTATAGATTTGTATAATTTTGTTCTGAAGTAATATTCAATATATTAGAAGCTTATTATGTAACTCCTTAGAGGAATTCTTGTCCAAATATGAGTGGAAAGCCTGGATTTCTCTTTCAACTGTCACATATTTCCATTTCATGAAACTTTAAAATAATGTCCTTTTTCTGTATAGAATAAAAAAATACAGAATGAAAAAAATCTATATTTTGACAGAAGGAAAAAATTAAAATAATATTAGAAGTGTTCAGAGTTTGATGAAGACCGAATTTCTCAAGATCAACAGAGAAGGAGGATAATTACCATGAAAGAATAATGCTTTTCCTTTTGCACATGAGAGTCCCAGGAAGGTAGCAGGACATCCAGTG
>NDGN011534664.1:825-12507 GCA_002564285.1 Tympanoctomys barrerae
GGTGTTCAGGGTCTCACTACTAAATTGGACTCATAGTGATCCGCCTGTTTACAGCCTCCCAAATGCTGGGATTACAGGCTTGCACCACCACGCTCAGTCTCAATTGCTGTCTCCGCACACTCCGGGGGCGCGGCCGGCACGGTAAACATTTATTTATGAGCAACACGAAAGTCCACATAAGTTGGACTTGAAAGTTTTGAAACCAGTTAGTGCTAAGAGTCTTAATTTTGTTTCTTAGAAGATTCTGTGCAAGCAAAGTATTTTTTATAGAAAGAAACAAAGGCTATACCTGGTATTTCTACGTGAAGCAGTGAAAGAAACTTTAGTACAAAAATAGGTATCCAGCATAACGCATCGGTAAATACAATAAAGAAGAACCGCTTGGCAAGGATCAGCTCCTTTTTAACTTGATTCCGTATTTCAGTTGCTGTCCCAGGGCTTCGATGAACGCTGTAAAACATGCTCCCGTAGGCGAACACAATGATGACGAACGCCGCCAAGTTCACGCCTGTGGAGGACAGAAGGGATGTGGATAAGGTCTGTGAACATTCTTTCAGAACAAGCAAATATATAGAACACACCCTTAGGTCTTATTCATAAAGATACAAAGGCCATAATAGATGTCAGCATTTCATAAAGATTCTTAAATTGTACAAAAATGTTTTCGTTTTGGGGTGATGTTGAAGATGGAGCCCAGGGTCTCCGTGGTGGGAAGCGAGTGTGCTCAGTGGCTGAGCTGCAGCCCTAGCGCGCCGTGAATTCTTTGGAGTTGAAGCGTTATCGAAATAATAAAAATGGATGAGAGTTTAACTTTGAAATTGAATATTAAAATAAAATTATAATAATGTATGAAATATTCTGGGCCTTATGCTTTCTTTTTTTCTTTTTTTTTTGTAGAACCAGGGATTGAACCCAGGCCCTTGCCAGGGAAGCACTTATCTTATGTTATCAGTGAATTTTAAAAAAATAATGTAATTACTTTGTGCTGCATGTTGAGAATTCCTTGCATTGCTGGTGTAGAGCAGCTGTATGTGTACTGCTGAGTGAATGATTAGTTGGCTACACACACGTGTTCCAAAAGATCAGAAGTACCTTGCTTCCTATTGTGTTATAAATTATGCCCATTATTTTATGAGGGAGCCAGAGCACATTTTACTTTTTATTTTTGTCTTTAGGGTTAACACATGACATACAAGTGATCAGTGTTTTATTGAGTCTGTCAGGTTGGACCTGATAAGATAAAGCAGTGATTAGAGGAAAATGTCCACTGGAGATTCAGACAGAACTCTACACACTTTCTGTGGGGAAAAATGAGTAAAAGCCTTGAAATAAAAGCTTGTAAACTTTAGGAGACGTGAGCTTTATATTATGCGTTATCTCAGCATTTGAACGAAAGTGCTGGTCATGCCAGATTCCTTACCAAGAAAAATTGCCACGGAGTAAATCTGGGCCCCGGTGCTTTCGGTGCCCTCTGAGTGGAGAGGGAAGCACACTCCGTTGGCGCCATAATAGTTCCTGAAAACGTCCTTATTGCTGAGTGGCGTGAAAGCCACCACGAACCCAGCAATCCAAATGAGGACCAGAACCGTAACGGTTCTGCATTTCCGAGGTCTCAGACACCTGAAAGGATACACGATGCAGATGTATTTTTCCAAAGTCAGAAACGTCAGAAGCAGGACGGAAACCTCTGTGGACAGGACGGCGACAGAGCCCACGAGCTGGCAGGGCGTGCTCTGCGTCCAGAGCTGGGCGTGCCGGTTGTACTCTCCGCGGAAGCGGAGGTCTAAGGCTCCGATGACGAACAGGTACACGCCCATGAGGCAGTCGGCGCCTGCGGGGAGACGCCGCCGTTAGAGGGCTGGGTAGCAGATGGAGTCATCGAAAGCGAGATGGAGTCATCGAAAAGCAGCTATATTTTTCATATTGAAAAAGCCCCATTTTTTTGTTTTTTTCTTTTTACCTTAGGAGGCCATGCTTGTTACTTTCTAAGAAATACTAGGCTGGCAATGTAACCTAGCTCAGAGGTTAAAAGACATGTACAAAGTCGGTGAGGCCCCGGGTTGCTCCACGGTACTATACCAAAAACACCCCAGAACAAGCGAAAACAACAACAAAAGCAAACCCTAACCTAATGAGGAGGCTCTGTTCATGCATCTTGTTTTGTTTTGCTTTGTTTACTGTACTTTTTTGAAACAGAATTTCATTGTGTAGGCCAGGCTGGCCTCAGACTTGAAATCTTTCTAACTCAGTCTCCCAGGCAGGTACACAGGCCACTATTCCTAGTTAATTAAACTTCTTTCCTACCACTAAGTAATTCTAGTTTTTCTTCTTTTCTTTTCTTTTTTTTTTTTCTTGTAGAAAATGTGCAGACAACATACAGTAAAACCTTAGATTGAGAGTAACTTGTTTGGTGAGTGCCCAGAAAATAATCAAACGTTTCTAATAAATTTTATTTTTACAAACAAATGGTGGCTGGTAATACAAGTTGTATGTGATGCTGAGCATCACTCAAGTACAACTGAGCCGAGGGTTCCTCTGTGTCTCTGTCTCTGTTTCTGTCTCTGTCTCTATCTCTGTCTCTGTCAGTCTCTCTGTCTCTGTCTCTGTCTCTCCCTGTCTCTCTCTGTCTGTCTCTCTGTCTTCCTCTCTGTCTCTGCCTGTCTGTAGAAAAGCACCACACGGATAAGGCTGCAGTGGGGCAGGCAACGAATGTGCTTAATAACCACGCGATGCCCCATTTCTGTGAGATTCTTGAAAGGAGGCAAAGTGCTATTCAATAGGTTGATTAATAAATTTGCGTGAGAAGAAAAAGATTCCACGGAGCCAGTAGCAGAGGAGTAGTACTCTGTTGTGTAGTGACAGTGACATTTGTGCTACACAGAAAACTTCCCCTGTTTTGGCTCTCTGGCACCAGCTGTGAAGGTATTCAAAGGGAAGCACAGGTTAATTTGTTCATTTTTCTTAGTATTTTATATTATATTATAGCATTGTAATAATTTTACATAAAATTTTGAGGTTGCTTATGAATCATCTGAGTTTCATTCTTTTTCAAACTGATGTTTTGAAAAATATTTATTTATTTATTTATTTGGTACAGGGTGTCACTATGCAGCTCTGACTCACAGGATCTTGCTGTCTCAGTGCCCTCAATGCTGGGGTGCAGGAGTGCACC
Source organism: Tympanoctomys barrerae (assembly GCA_002564285.1). Lineage (NCBI taxonomy): Eukaryota > Metazoa > Chordata > Mammalia > Rodentia > Octodontidae > Tympanoctomys > Tympanoctomys barrerae. The sequence goes on from NDGN011534664.1 coordinate 3,998, forward strand.
AGCATGCCTCGTTTACGTGGCTGGCATGCACGGGGCCAGTATGGCATGTGGTACTGGGGAATCAAACCTGGGATGTTCGTTTGCCAGGCAGGCACTTAGGCCATTAAACTGTCTCCCAGAGTTTCATTATTTCTTATGAGGAAATTTGCTTTAATATGCAAGTGCTTTGGATTAGAAGCATGTTTCCCAAACAAACTATACTTGGAAATGTAATTCCTATGCATATATATATATATATATACATATATATATACCTTTTTATATATACCTATATTTGAAAACTAGAGTTCCTCTTTGGAATACTCACAGCAGAGAGAAATGATTGACATGGCGTGCAGCTTGTTCTCAGACCTGATATAAGGTCGCATGCAGATGACAAAAATGTTTCCGAAGCAGGTGACTGCGGACACGACCCAGACGAACACCCTCTGAATGATGCTGGCCAGGAGGTTCTCCAGAGAGGAGAGCCCGTCGGTGTTGGGCTTGCAGCTGCGAACGTGGGGTGCATAGCCGCAGTACTGGAATTTCTTAAAATAGCTGGTGGACAGAAAAGACAAAGAGTTCAAATTTAATGCAGCGGCAGCGGGTGTTAATCTTCGTCGTTGACCTTTTGGGATAGGTTTCTATCTCACGTCTTACATGAGGTGCAGAGGGATGGATGGAGATGCTGGACAGGATGCAATTTGAAACGTCATTCTCACAAACTTGATTTCATTCTGAAAGGATGTGTGGGTGGGAGTGGCAGGTAAGCGCAACGAAGACAGCGGCAGGACGTGCTTGCTCGCGTCACTGTTACCTTGTGCAAGGTGAACGAGTCCATCTCATTAAACTACGGGCAATCAGAGTTCAGCCTATGAACGCACTGCTATGGGGGCCCGTGGGAAGACTGGGGTGCTACTTTGCTTTATTTCATGTATCTTGGGCTGAAATTTTGCTAACATCAATAGAGTGATGGGAGCCTTGTGCTTTTAGCTCGTCTGCTACCTGTAGTCATCCTGCTAGTGACAGCTTTTGTTGAGGAACAACTTTCCACCCACTGTTTGATTTACCTCACTCAGCATTATGGCCTCCACGTGTGTCTGTTTTCCTACAAATGACCCTGATTTGCCCTTTTTTATGGCTGAGTAGTAGTCCACTGGGTAAGCAGGCCACACTTTCCATTTACTCTTATTGCAAGCTTTCAGCAAGCCCAGGGGTGGCACGTTATTACTGCAATCCACCCAGAACACCGGGAGGCTGGGGCAGAGGGGTGGAAAGTCACAGCGGCTTGGGAGACCTTGTCTCAAAAACAAAACAAAACGGCTTGGGTGTAGCTTGGTGTGAAGGCCGTGGTCTCATTTCCTGCTAGAGCGAGGCTATTTCTTTCTTTCTTTTCTTTTTGTTTTGTATTTTAGGGAAGGGTCTAGAGGGTGTTCAGGGTCTCACTACTAGATTGGATTCCATAGTGATCCACCTGTTCACAGCCTCCCACGAGCTGGGATTATAGGCACGCGCCACCACGCCCAGTCTTAAAGCGGGACTATTTCTTACAACACTAATATTTCCTGATATTCAAAAATTTGTGAAATTCTACTAGAAGGCAGAAAATAAAAATTGTCTGCCCACGTCACAGTTCTAAGAGTTGTACTGAACCCGTTTGGGCTGCTGGAAGGGAATCCCTGGCTGATGGCGTAAGCCACAGATAGGCATTCCTCACAGGCCTGGGGGCTGGAGTCTGAGACAGCTGCCCAAGATGTGGCAGCCGCTGGGGTCCTGCCCTGTGCTTCGCTGAGGACGGCCGCCCTCCTCCAGGGTTCCTCTGTGGTGGACGGGTAAAGCTGGCTGGAGGGCTCTGGAGGGCCCGGGTCCTACCCAGAAAGGCCCTGTCCTCACGACCCATCACCTCCCGGCTGCCCTTCCTCCCCCGCCACCCGAAGCAAGGGCCACGCGCATTCTCAGTGGGTGGCAAGCAGACTGAGAGAAAATGTGGCCGAGATAGATGGGCTGCACGTGTGCTGTGGCCACACATGGCAAGGTCAGCATGAAGGGCGGGGCGGAGCAGGAAGCGCCTACTTACATGTGAGAGAGATTCCCGAGGGGGTTGAACATCCTTTGCTGGATATTTGCAATTTCAATCCCTTCTAGGCTGCTAAAATACCAAATTAGCAATCAATAAAAGGAACATGCTATATGTGAAATAATAAAATGACTTTCCTTGAGGGAAAACTTCGTGAAATGCTTTTAGATAACATTTATCTAGACGGAGTGTCCACGCCCAGCGATGGCGGCCTCCCCACGCCCTTTGTCCTTGTGTGATGCGCAAGCGTCTCTCCCCTTCGGGATGTTCGGCTCCTCACGTCAGGGCACAAATCAGAATGCACAGTGAAACCTGCTCAGTACGCATTTGTGGGGTGAATGGATGAGTAATACCTTGGAACGTCACGGCCACAGCAGAGTTTTACATATCTTAAACTTCTCTAATAATTTTAAGTAAATTGTTTAATAAAATGAAATTTTATTGAGGGAACTTTGAAATTAGATGAACTGAAACTTATCTTTTTAAAGATAAGTGGTCTAAGCCTTAGACCACTAAAATTTCTGTATTCAAGTGAGTCTTGGGCTTCATAATACTGCATTTCAAGGTAAAGATGCCTCTAAGGAAACCACAACACCGCAAAACTAACGGAGTAGTGAATATGTACAGTGACAATGTAAGTCCTGGGGAAGCCCAGAAAGACAGAAAATAACAATATTATTATTTTTTTAGTTTGTTAACATACAAGGTTAGCCAGGCCTGGTGGTGCAAGCCTGTAATCCCGGCACTCGGGAGGCTGAGGCAAGAGGGCTGCTTTGAGTTTAAGGCTGGCCTGGGCTACGGAGTGAGCTCGAGACCAGCCTGAACTGCATAGCTGGACCCTGTCTCAAAAAGACAAAAACAAACAAACAAACAAACAAGCATACAAAGGAAAAGCATGTGAGATGAAAGTGATAGTTGCTTATTTACAGGTCATCAAAAACACCTGTCTTGCTTGTTTTTTTGAATCTTGACTAATCTTTTTGTGAATCTTAACTAATGTCTTGGAAATAAAGATTTTGATTTGAAAGCCAATAAAAAGTATTCATTGCTGGTTTTGTAGCCCTCCCCCCATCCCTCTCTCCTGCCCTCCCTCCCTTTCTTCCTTTCTCGCTTCTTCCCTCCCTGTCCCTCTGCCTCTTTGTCTCCCTCCCCCCACTCTGTCTCTCTGTTCCTTTCCCTGTTCTTCCTTTCTCTTTTTTCTTTCTTCTTTTCTAGAACTGGTGATTGGAGCCAGGGCCTCATGTATGTTAGTTGAAAAACATGTTAAACTATGTTATGTTTAAAAAAATATGTTTTTTGAAACAGAATCTCCCTATATAAACCAGGCTGGCCTCAAACACAAGATCTTCCCACCTCAGCCTCTTGTAGGAGAATTTATAGGCAAGTGCGGCAATGGCTGGCTTGGAATAATGAAAATATTAGCACAGAATTTCCCCACCCATGTATACTTACAGAGACTTCAGCTTGACAAGACAATCAAACTGATTTGCTTGAATTTTCCGGATTGGATTGTAGGAAATATTCCTGTTTTTTTAGGAAGAGGAAATAGATCATTTTGAGTTAATTTGAAACATTTATTTAAACAGCATACCATTTTTAGCTATGCATTTAACTCCAAATATATTCAAGATGTGTCAGCCCTGGCATGAAAACTACTGGAATGAAACACTCAGGGACAACGCTTCACGACATGGTGCTGGTGACAATGGCAAGTACTTATCCCCAAAATCTATGCAACGAGAAATGGAAATGGGCGTGTGGGACCCTGTTAAACTAAAGAAGAAAGTTCTGCACCAGGAAGGGAAAGTCAGCAGGGTGAAAAGACACCCCGCGCAACAGGAGGACAGGCTTTCAAAACACATATTGGAAGGGCTGGGGAGATGGCTCGGTAGAATAAGCACCTGCCTGGCAAGTGCAAGGTCCTGAGTTCAATCCCCAGTACCACAAAAACAAAAACAAAAAATATTTGAGTAAGTGTTATTATTTAAAATATATAAAGAATTCAAACAGCTTTAGGTAATCTGGTTATAAGTGGGGGAGGGAAGGATCCAGATAGATAGTTCTCAAAAGAAGACACACAGATGTAACAGACATATTACAAATGGTTGATATCATTAATCATTGAAGCAATGCAAGTGAAAAACCGCAGTTAGAGATCACCTCCCACAGTTACAATGGCTTTGTGATAAAGCTGAGTGGGACCAAGTCCTAGTGAAGACATTCAGAAAAGAAAATGCTATGAGATTATTTATAGGAAGTAGTGTGGAGGTTGATAAAAATATAAAGACACATCTATCACATGATTTTGAGCAACCCCACTATTGGAAACAAAACAACATAAATAAAAGTAAAAATTGTAACTTTCTTTACAGTGAGAGAATGTCTGAATCTTTCACCTCCGTCTGCATCGTCCACCTGCTTCCCCGAGTTAGGTAGGGGTGCTAGGGACTGGCCCGAGAGCCTCTGCACTGAGCTACATCTGAGCCTTTGGGGGTTTCTGAGACAGGGTTTTGCTGAGTTGTTGCATTGCCTAGGCTGGCTTTAAACTGACAATCCTCCTACCTCAACTAGCCAGAGTGCTGGGATTACAGGTGTGTGCCATCACGTCAGACCAAAGTTCTATTTTTAAGAAATTTTCTCAGGCTTAGACATTAAGTGTCTATGTACTCATGTGTGTATGCATTGTGTATGTGTGCACATGTGTGCATAGGTGTGTACATGTGTGCATGTGTGTGTACTTGTGTGCATGTGTGTGTGAACACAGGGAAGACACTTCTGAGGAAGCTTGGCTATAGAAAGAAGGAAAGGAAGAATGATGATGAACAGAACAAGCCAACTAGGAAGAGAGAGAAGTGGCCTCATTTGACCAAAGCAGGCCTAAACCCCACAGCTAGCATATTCATGGGGAGAGACCAAAACACCCCTAATGTCAGGCTGGATGCTTTTCCATTTATGTTCCATACAGTGTAGGACATTCTAGCTGGAGCAATTAGAGATGAAAGAGAAAGGCACCCACATTGGAGGAGAGGAAAAATTATTTCCATTCAGATATTGTAGTCCTATGTGTCAAAACCCTTAAAGATTTAACAAAAATGATAGGATTAATAAATCCAGAAATGCTACTGAACAGAAAAATTCCTTGTATTTCTATACAGGACAACCAGTGGAAAACAATTACACTTACAATAATACTTAGAAGAAACTACTTAAATTAGCGCTAAACAAGGAAGATGAAAAATACGTGTACTGGAAATTAGGAATTACTCCTGGAAGAAATCAGAAAAGCCATGTGCTGTGGTTCAATGTCCACACCAGGAACCAGACTGAAATTTACCATTGTGATGGTGCTAAAAGGCTGAAAACTAGGAGCAATGGGGCCACCGGGGCTCTAGTGCCTCTACTGCAGGTGTTGCTCCCGGGGCAAGGGTCGGTGAAGCCCAACCTTCCCGCTGCTGTCCAGCACCCCCTGCCTGGCGATGCCGTTTGCTGTTACGATGCAGCACAAGGCTCCCACTAGATTTGGCTGTTTGACCTTGGACTTCCTGTCCTCCAGAACCGAGAGATAAATTGCTGTCGTCTATAAGTGAGGCAGTCTGTGGTACTAAGTGACAGGGCCCAAAAGAGACTGATACCATATCAAAAGGGGACATTCCCATGGAAGCCCAGGAGAGCCTGAGCAGCCAGGCAGTGCTGGAAAAAGAGTAATAAAGCTGCTCACACTGACTTCAGGGCTTACCACGCATCTCCAGTGATCCAGCAGTGTTGCCCTGGAGCAGAACACAGTGTGGTAGGGCATCTGGTTTTTAACTTTGTGAAGTCAAAGGGCGAGACAAGTGGAATAGAATTCAGAGCTCAGGAATAAATCTATGTATGATTCCAACAAGGGTGCCATAATTATTCAAGATGGAAATGATAGTACATTTAGGAAATTGTTTGGGAGAAAAGATTATCCAGATGCAAAAGAGAGAATGAAGTTTGATCCTTTCCTTATGCCAGATACATAAATTGACTCAAATTAATTGAAAAGGAAAGAACAACTGGGATGAGAGAAAGGAGAAAATAAAGAAGTGAAATTCTATCTATGTATCTATCTATGTATCTATCTATGTATCTATGTATCTATCTATCTATCTATCTATCTATCTATCTATCTATGATAGCTATATATATATATAATTGTACTACTAATTTCTATTAGTTTTTGAAAGGAGTAGTTAATACTTTTTAATGTTTTGATCAATTTTACATGCTTATATCTGGTGATCTGAAGAGCTACACTGCAGACAACAATATGCAATATAACAGCCATTGTTAATTGCCTATCATCTTGTTTTGAAATTCTGTATCATTTTTAATGTTTATTTAGTTTTTATTCTCTCTAAAATAAAAAAAGATGATCAATTGGAAGACTAAATTATGAAACTTCTAAGAGACATAGTGGAAGAGATCCATAACACTGTAAGTGGCAATGATTTCTTGTCATGACACCAAAAACATCAAAAGAAAAATAGAAACACCAGACTGTATCAAAATTAAAACCATCTGCACGAAAAGACACATAATTTAGAGTGCACATGGAAGGTATGCAAAGGAAAAAAAAGATTTGCAAACTACAAATCTAAAAAGATTTCAATACCCAAATTATATAAAGAACTAAAATTCAATAACTAAAACAAATTAAAAATGGGCAAACGCTTGAGTAGGTTTTTCGCCAAGAATCTATGAAAGTGTCTGAAGAACCCAAGGAAGCGTGTTCCGCATCAGTGAGCAATGAGGAAACGTGATCCAAGCAACGAGGAGATCCAGCCTCACGCCGGCGGAGGGGCTATAACCAAGAAGCTCCTAATGACAGTTGCTGGAGGGGTGGAGAAAAGGGAGCCCTGCGCACCGCTAGCGGAAATGTATGAGGGCGCAACTCTGATGGGGGACAGAAGCAAGCAAAGAATAAAAATCAATTACTGCACGGTCAGCAGTTCTACTTCCAGAGGAGGGCAGACGGGCCCTCACAGGGGCTTGACTTAGCCATTTCTGTTTGTGATGGTGTGAAAGCAACATGCCTTGAGTACACACTGGGATTGGAACTCTGGTCTTTTCTCAGACTAGCGACTTGTGGTGTGACACAGTAGAGGCCTGCAGCCTCCTGTCAGCCGCGAATGCACAAGCATAAAAACAGGCACTCTGCAGTGCACTGTGCTACTGCTCTGTGATGCTTGGCAGCTTAGGTGTAGTAAGAGCGTTTTACTTATGACATCTTCAGTTTATGATGGATCAGGGCATAACCTTACTGTAAGACAAACACTTGAATACGTCGGGGAATTGAAAGCAGAAACTCAAGCAAATATCTGCACATCCATGTTCATAAGGGCATTACTCACAATGATCAAGAGGTAGAAACAGCATGAGTATGCATGGAAAGACGGACGGACACGCACGGCTTGTGGCTCAGTGTGTCTGTGCTATGGAGCATCCGTAGCCTTCGGGAGGGACCTGACACCTGCTACATCTGAATGAACTTGGAAGACGTTAAGCTAAGCCAAACAAGGCAGCCACAACATGACGATTGGTGGATGTTTCAGTTAGACAAGGCTGCTAGGCTCATCAAATTCATGGAGGTGTGGAGTAGAATTGGGGCTCCAGCGGTTGTGGGGAAGCAGGAAGAGAGAAGGGGTGTTGAACAGTTACAGAGTTTCCATTGTGAAAAATGAAAGAATTCTGGAGGAGGCCAGCAGCGGCAGCTGCACAGCTACGTGAGTACACTGAATGGTATTGAACGGCACACTTTCAGCAGTTCATCATGTGTATATTTTACCACACTTAAAAACACAATAAAGAAACAAAGTATAAAATAAATACCAGTCTTACAATTGTGACAGCTCCTTCAGATCCTTAAATATATGCGGTGGAAGATTTTCAATCTTATTACTTCCTAAATCCCTGCGGAGATAAGCGCAAATACGTCCTCTTATTTTCTGAAGACTTTATTCAATTTTTCTGAAGTTTATTAGGCAACAATTCCGCAACTTGTCAGCAGTGCCCCAGTGAGCTGGGGCAATCAGCTAGTGCGGAAGTGCTTTCTGGGGTGCCTGTGGGAACAGCACCCCCCGCCCCCCGCAGGGCAGTGCTGCCCGGGGCCTCAGGGAAACTGAGGGCTCAAAAGGGAGCGAAAGGGAAAGCATTTAAGTTCTTTACCCCACTGCATGTCTGTAGGAGGCAAACACTTGATGGTACTTAGTTTTAGCAGGACCGATTCTCTTTTCCTTACCCCCTCTTTATTAGTGCATATTTGCAATACACAATAAAGACATTCAGGGGCTGGTGGGGCCTGGGCACACCACCGCCTGGCATCTTGCTCCTCTCAACCCTCCCTGCCCTCCGTCCCATCTCCCTCATTTCCGTCTCCCTTTGCCATTCCACACAGTTTATCTCCTTCTTCCCTGTTGTATGTTTTTTTTTT
>NDGN011534690.1:849-16203 GCA_002564285.1 Tympanoctomys barrerae
AGGCAGGCAGGCAGGCAGGCAGGCAGGCAGGCAGGCAGGCAGGCAGGCAGGACACAACATCTAGAACATAGTAGGTACTCCAGTTGCTGAATGAATGAGTGATGGTTATTCATGTTTCCATGACAGCTTGGAAAGGTCCTTAGCAGACGCTGATGTTCTAGTTCCAACTTAGGTTGGCGATAGAGTTTGGGTTGCGATAGTTACAGCAGATGACAGCGCTGTGGGTTATCTTTGGCTACACTTATGTCAGCTTCCACTGTAAGCACATGACCTCCTTCAAGGTGGGGGCAACATCTTCAATAACTTCTCATTTGCCATACCAAAAATGATGATCGGATATGACCTACCTACTCAGTAAATATTGAACTGAATGAAATTTATTTGACCTCTAATATAGCCACTGTTTCTGTGTGAAATTTTACTTGGTAAATGTTTTTCACTTATGTCCAAGAATATAATACTCAAGCCAAAAAGAAACAGACTCTTTCTCAGATATATGTTGCTAGTCTTAATTCTTTAGTAAAGCCACATAGAACTGTAGTACTTTCTTACAAACAGAAACTGAGCCCTTCCTTATTCCCAGGCATCTGAACAAACTGGAGTAAAAATTTTTTGTCATTCCATAGAAAAGTAATTCATTTTGTCACTCTCTTTTCCCCAGCTCCAAACCTGGCTAGCACATAGAAGAGTTATTAAAAGAACAGAAAGGAGGAATGAAGAAAAGATGCAAGGGGAACGTGTTAAATGACAACACAGCTTTGTTAACCGTCTGGGCAGGCCCAATTGGTTAAGCGCTGGATATATACCACAGACTTAATCTCTAAGGTCAAAAGCCCGTCCCCTTGCCTTGAATATTTGAGTTAGTGTACAAAAATAATGTCAGGGGAAATCCTCTATCACAATGTAACAAATCAAACTGATAACTGATTATACGAGAAGTGTGACTCAACCGGCCTTCGTAGCTTCGGAAGAGCGCAGCTGTTTGTCGTCAAGTGGAAGGCCACACAGCAACACAGCTCCTCTAACCTTGTTCCACTTTCAAGGAGATTGCAGGATAAATGGTGTAAACTCTGTACTATTAAAAACCATGATGTAGCCCTTTCTCGGCTGTGCAGACTGAAGAAGGTCAGTTTTACTTAAGTGATTGGCTTCCTGTTTTTCTTAATTATACAAAATGAGTACAATGTAAAACACAGCTGGTGGAAGCTCAGATGCTGAAAGCCTGAAAGACAACCACTTTGTGATGAAAAACACAGAAAATACTTGCTGTGGAGGGGAGAACAGCAGTGACACGGTCCTAGTGACATGCTGGCTATAGCTGAAAATCCAATTTCGCCTCAGAATATAAGACAAGGTGAAAGTCTTGCTGCAGGGCATAAATGGTAGCCTTTAACTCTGACATAGGAGTGTTATTAAAAGAACAAAAAGGAGGAATGAAGAAAAGATGTGAGGGGAACACGTTAAAGGACACGTGTATGGGTGATTGTGTTTGTGTTGCCTGGAGGGTGACAAAGAATTTCTTCTGTATATATGAAATTTCAGACTGTCCCAGGCAGTGAAAGGACAGGTTGGAAGGTGTGCCAATGGACTGCAGCCTTGTCCCGAAGTAGGGGGTGGAATGAGGCCTGAGCTTCGACAGGCTGTGTTGCCAGGCACGGTTGGTGTTCCAGAAGTGACACATGCATTTGCTAACTGCTTGGCGGGGCCAGCCACCTGCCCAGGCTGGGCTCGGGCACCACCCTCTTCTATAAAGCCTTTCTAATACTTACACTGGGGTTACATATCTTCACTGCCATGCTCAGGGCTGGGCTGCGCTTAGTCAACTATCAAAAGTAGTTGCATCTGGTGGTATTACTTGAACAGTTGTGCACCTGTCCAGCATATAGCCCCACACATGTACACGAGCACAAGCTATATTCATTTAATTACACAAGATGAGTAAATAATTGGACTGTGCTTGGTATAGAAGAAGAAAAAGGGCTTTCAAGTCTGCAAGTTGGAAAGAAAACCTGCTGCAGATGGCTTCGGGTTTTCGAGGCTTGTAGTTCAAGTCACATGGCCACCAATATCAACCCAATAAGTAAGTCTTTGCATAAGACCTACTTATTGACAACATTACTCATTTTTCTTGCTGCTATCTTAATTTTAGTGTACATAAAGATACCAAGAATTTCTTCTGTGAGACAGCTCAGACAACCCTAGGTAGAAAATAAGCTTCAAAGTATTGCTAACTGTTGAGGAATCCTGTGTGATACGGAATGAGGGTCCCTTAAAAGAGAGGCCTTATTCCTTAATAGCAATTGATGACAAGGCTTAACTGTAGCGTAGCATTAAAAAATAAAAGCTTCTCACATATAGGATCACTGATTTTTAAGCTCCTCTCATGTTTTATTACTGCTGTGGACTAAGGCTTATTATTTACCACAGTTACTGAAGAAAGCTGCACTACACAGCCTCCTCCTGCTGTAGGTGCCCATGAGCTTTGATCCACAGAATGTGAGCAGGCGTGGCTTGTGCCAGTTTCCAGGACCATGCCTTAAGGCAGGGTGCTCATGTGTTCTTTGCTCATTGCCTTTGCGGCCTGCTATTCTGATGTAGGCTGAGGCAATCTGCGGTAGAACAGGGCACCCACTGGACTGCTGGCACTGTTCAGCTTCACAGCCTTGGATACCTATGCTTTTAGTGAGAGAAAAATAAATTTTCACTTTAGTTAACCTGCTGCTATTTAGATTTCCTGTGACTGGCAGTAGCGTCTACCTGTATACAAAGTACTGTGTTGACATTTGTGTTAACTCACTTTGCAGCGGTGGTGGGGGTGAGAATTGGGTGGATACTGCGATGTATAGAAAGGTAGAGATTCAAATAGTGACCAAATAAATACACCATTAGGGAGTTTTAAATTTATAGATGTCCAACATGATGGCTTCTCTGTTACAGTGCGCAGTGTCTTCTAGTATAACTATCCCCTAGCTAGCTCGCAGCTTCCAAGGACATCCAGCAGTGATGGCTCCGCCCTCCCACCACCTCAGCTCCATGGCTTCATGCCCCTGGGCTGCTGCGTGATCGCTTCTTGATCCCTTTATGCTCACTTGGTCCGGGTTCCACTCACACGTTACCTCCCGTAGGAAGGCCCACCATCCTCCCTGCAGAGGGCAGGTACCCCGCCTGTGTTCACCTCTAGATCTCAATGCACGTTTCTAATGTAACTGCGACCTCAATGATAGACATCCGCTCTCGTGTCTGTCAAAACTCTGAGAGTTTTAAAAGACAGGACAGCACCATGCCTTCAGCAATTGTATAGTCTTCTGTGCCTGGCACATGAAATGCCATAAAGTTGGTACCACTCAGCACATGGCAAGTACCACAAAACAAATATAGCAATACATACACAATACATACATGTAAGCATACAATGCAGATGCAATACACATGTAACATGCATACATATACAAAACACAGCGGGTATTGTACCTTGTTTTTATTCTTTTTCCATTTTATAGAAGTTCTAAAAACTGCTACTGGTCAGTTCCTCGAGCCTAGAGCATGTTTGAGCTCTGTGGCGTATAGAACCGTGATTTTCATTACTCTTTCCTATGAGGATCTTCTTTTCTCCTTTACACTTCTGATAATCTCAGTTAAAAAAGTAGCTTGCTGCCTGCTTGGCATCATAGGCACTGGACTAGAAAATGGTCTTAAAATTAACTTGTCAACATTTTCCCTCTGCATTTTATTCTATTATTTTCTGTCAATGTCTTCATGGAGTAAAGTTATCCTTATGACTCAAAGCATGAGGGCTAGGCAAGGGGGGGTGGAGGAAAAGCTGTCTTATGACATTCAAAAGATCTATGCTAAAATTAGAATGCAGTTAGTACTTCTGTTTAATAGTGAGAAGAGGCCACACACATTTAAGAATATTCCAAACATTGCAACTCTGTGTTCCCACTGGCCCCGCAGGCCTACTCAATAAAAGCAAGTACCTGAACAGGACACAGACACTGGTGCACCTTTCCATAGTCCCCACTGACCTCCCCACTACCTCTTCCTACCTCTTATTCTCCCCCACTTCCTTTTCTTCTTAATCACTGTAACCTTCACCTTCATCACCTTCTTCATTCTAATTCATCTGTCTCCATCTTTAGCTATTTCTTTTTCTTTTTCTTTTTTTTTTTTGTTTTGCTTTTCCTTTCCTTCCTCCTTATTCAACTTCTACTTCCTATGTATTCAAAAGAAACCCAAGACAAACATACCTATGGGGCAGCTTGAAAGAACTCTAGCAATGCACCGCTACCAATGGACAGACATGACCAGATCTGATGCCTACTGTTCTTCTTCCAGTTGGCTCAGTATTCCCTCCTCTACTGCTCATTCACAGAGTATCCAAAGCCATGGCACATTCTCTTCTCTGTACAGTCTGCATCCCCTTCTCCCACACGGGGGGTCAGCAGCACACTGTTCTCCTACAAGACTCTNGGAGAGGCAAGATGAAAGTGTGAAAAGTCCCCAACTTCTAGCTCTAGCTAATGGAACAGATCCAGAACACCTGGGTGAGTGGGCTGCGCCTGGGCTGCACACCGAGCCTGAGCTCTCAAATAGGACCATGACTTTAGGTAACAGGTGGAAAACAAAACGAACATGAAAGATGAGGAAAGACATTACTGGCTGAGGGAAAATAAGAACATGCTGGGCCCGACAATGGCTATGCTATATATTGTATACTTTTGTATCAGTTACAACTCAGGTACTTCTTTGCAAACTTGGCGGTTTACTTCTTGTCATTTTGGAACTAATTACAACTCTTTGTGGCTAAGAGTTTCCTTCTCATTTTATACAGAGGAAGGTGAGGCTTAAGGGAATTAAGAAAGGTCTGGATTTAATGCCTTTGTTTTTGACTCTGATAAGGTAATATCTTCTGTTAAGATGTGGAGTCCGTTGTCTATCCCTTGAAAGTATGCTAACACATGAACTGCTTTGCGGGGGAATGAGGCAAAAGAGGCAGGTTGGCACTTAGCGCCCGCACCATATGGGCTTTGTTCTCTCTGCCTTGGCACCCTTCTGCCAGAAGCACAGGAGCAAGCTTGCACTTGCCCCCTGAGGGGAAGAGGCTGTGGGTGCACAGATGTGCTATCAACGTGGAGCCTTTGATTTAGAGCATCAGACCTCGGGTGAGATGAGCCACGCCTGGTGGTCAGCAGAGCCCCCACCAACAGCCTAAACGCCATCCCTGATAACGCTGCCAGGGGTGCATCACCCAGGGAGCTGAGAGCCACCACAGGCCTTTCCTGGACATGCAAAGAATGCAAGAACCTGTGCACATCTGCCAGTGATGGTCTTTGGGGTTTTGAAGTGAGAATCTTAAGGAACGAAATAATATAGCTTTCCTCCAGAAGAAGGCACAGGCTTGCTAGAAAACAACAATAGAAACTGTGAATTCCTCCTTCTCACTCTTTCATGACTGCCCTATAAAATTATTTGGGAACAGAATCTTCTTGACTTTGTTTCCCCCCTGGGTGTTGGAGGCAGAGATAAACCAACATCAACATGCTAACTAACTATAGCTGCTTTCTATACCATAACTAGTAAGGCCATTTGAAATTAAATTACTCTTCAAACTGTTAACTATTTTAGTTACTCACTGAAGATCCCAGGTTTTCCTTTATAGCACATACAAAATATTACATTAAAAAGTGAACTGACCTCTAGAAAAAAATCATTCAAGGTGGTACCTGAATATGGCAAAGACTATGACAAAACGTGAATAACTGACCTATCCAAATCTTCACTGCTTCTTAGTTGAAGACACGGTACCCCCGAACGATGTGTCACTAACATTTGGGTGGACCAGCAGATCCTGAATGATGCTAGGATTCAAATGCTGCTAAGGAAAAAAGTCACCTTGCCTTAGTCACATGTGTGAAGACAGTCTTTCTCATATACAGCCACTCAGAAAAAGAGCCACATGCCAACTGAACCACAAACACCCCGCTGGAGTAGGAGGACAACCTCTAAAGTCCAGTGTTATTTCTCTTGTATCAGAGGAAAGCCAGCTGCTGTTTGATAAGAAAGCCAGCCGTGAATCTGAGGCAGACTTACTATGACACCGGCCATTTTCTGCGTTTGTTTCCTGAGTGGAAATGGTTCATCTTCACTTTCCAAGCTAATGAAGTGTGAGTCACTCCCCGAGCTCCACAAGAGCCACTGGAATGAGACAGATTTCTGAAAGGCAGCTGTGCTAAGAGAAGCATAGAAGATGAGAGGCTGGGCAGCTCTTAGTCAATGTTCCATTGACTCCTTTACTTCACAGAAAAGGCAGCAAGGACCAGGGAGGGGCCTGACTTGTTAGGAGTCCTACAGGGAGTGAGTGGGAGGCCTGGCGGAGGCTCTAGGCGTCCGTTCACTCTGGCTCTTGCTTCCTCACTGTTCCTACTGCCTGTACGTGCTTTCGTAGGTGAGAATGTTGTCTGACAGCATTTCAGAGATGCTTGGATTTAGGACCAGGCCCTGTCTCAAAATCTGGCTGGTATACAGCTCCTTGTGAAGGTGCTGGGTTCAAGCCTCAGCCCCACAAAACTGAAACCAAAAGCATCCCCCAAGATCCTTCTTGACTCCCTAGCAATTCATACACAATTCTTTGTCATCTAATCCCTCCAAATTGCTAACATCGTCTTTGGCAATTCTTCCATTTTATTACTGTTAAGTACCTCACCTTCCCGGACTGTGCGAACCCCTCCCTCCCTCACCCCTGCAGAGCACTCATGTACCACTTGCTCTTCCCCCTTCCACTCTCTACTTAGCTGCCTCCCAGTCATTAAACCGAGTTCAGACATGAACCCTTCCAGGAAGCTCGGTACTAGCCACCAATTCCCAGCCTCAGAAAACCGGAATAGGTCATCCCACAACATTTGGTGGGCAATTTCCTCATAGCACCTTTTGGTGGTAAATGGTAAGTATCAGTGTTCATGTGTCTCTATCCCCAAAACCATAATCTTCTTGAGACTTGAGGTGATTACTGGTACCCCACTTCCAGCATGGTGTTTCTCAACTCTGGCTAAACCTTAAGGTCTCCTGAAGAAACTTTTTAAAATACCTACACCAACCTCCCACTGTAGAGAAATTAGTACTTTCAGGGTCAGAACAAGACATATATCTCACCTAGGATCTTTACACTGGCTGTCTGGACAGCTTTCTCTCATGATTCCTTCATCCTCCTGCTCTTCTTCCTTCTCCTCTTCCTCCTCCTCCTCCAAATATTTGGCTCAGACATCACCTTCCCATCAAAGCCTCTGGTAATCACTTTAAACTTCTAGCACCCTAACCTGACACATTCTAATGTTTTTATGATCAGAACACATCAATGTTTTAATGTTATACAATTCACTGTTCAGAATGGCTATTGCTTGATGTTTGGTTCTACAAGTATACACAGTGCTTATTTCTTTCCTTGCATCTTATTATAAGACAGAAAGAATTGTATTTTCCATCTTTGTTTTAGTAGAAGCAGGCATTTACAAAGTTCCAAGTTCTTGCAGAAGTGGAACTGATTATCGTTAGCTCTAAGAATCAAGAACTATTTTATGACAAGGTGAAATGGATTGAACCTTACAGAACTTTCCAGGCAAATAATGTAATTTATCGAGATAAAGTGGCCCGGTAAGACCTCATAAAGTCCAGTAACTGCAGTTTAGTAACATTGCTCACAACAGAGCAGAACAGCGAGACCCACAAATGAGACAATCTGTAGGCACTTGGGGTGGGCAAGGGGTGCAAGTGAAGAGAGGTTTAATTCACAAATTAAATAATTTGTTAAATAACTAGTTCATTTCTTGCAAGTGTTGTTAACAAATCGCAAACATTAGCACAAATCTACATGGATATATACAGTGGAGATCTGTTAGAATTGCTAGCCATCACGGCCATATTTGTTACCCATATCCTTCTTGCTGGTTTCCCAGCATCTTGCTTTATCATTCACCTGTGTGTGCACACGTACATGTGTGTTTTCCTCCCAATTAGTTCTAACCTTTGGTTCTCTATAAAAATGTCTTACGACTTTACTTTCGTATTCCTCATGGATCAGTGCACTCGTAGTAGTTTCCATAAAGACGACAAACAAACACCTGTACCATAAAGCCATTCACCTATTCATTCATCCAGAGAAAACTGCTTATTTTACTTGAATATCTACTATGGAGCAGACACTGCACGAAGGACTAGAGACCCAAGCATGAAGCTCAACCCTGCTGTGGAGCCCAGGAGGGGGATATAAAGGAGCAACTACACTTCAGGAAGTCCTAACTGCAGGCCGCCCTGGGGTATTTTATGAGCACAGGGAGGCACACGCAATGTAATAGTAAGGAAACTAATTCTAGGGGAATTTTTCTGGACAATGTTATTAGGTAATTGATGCTGATTTAAATTAGGTTGTAGAGATCCACAAAAAAGGTACACATTTACTTAAATCAGAAAAACATAGTTATTTGATAAAACCTTAATTCCACTTTCATTCAAAACTCAATAATACATAGTGACTAAAAGTTTATGTGAGAAGCAGAATAATTACTAATTTTTTATAGGGCCTCAACTTTCCATGTACAAAACTTTCTTATGATTAGATTTCTCATGGTAGGATTTTTGCTGAAGGGAAAAATGTCTCAATAAACTATATAGATGTTATCATTTAACTATAATCAAATATTGATAGTAATTATCTGCAGAGAGAAAGGAAGGAAGACATTCCAGGGCTAGAAGATATGTCCAATATATACCATGCAGGGCCCAAAGCCGGATAGTCATTAGCTTGGAGACCCTCCAAATATGTCATTACAGTAAGGCAGGACGCTGAGGATACCAGCAGAGTGAATCCGGGCACTATGGATGTGGTGCCGAAGATGTTACAAGAGGCTATATCATAAAGGTGGTGACACGCTAACACGTGGCTGGGGCAGCAGGAACAGAAGTGGGCGGCCAGACGCGAGGGTGTGCTGGCAAAGCAGGGGGGCACGGACACCATGGAAGTGTTTCGGCTAATGGAATCCAGGCAAGGGAGGATAGAAGACTAAATTAAAACAATGCAATTCAGGAGAGAGAATGCCAGATGGTGGGATATGTGCCGGATGTGTCGGCTGCTAGGACGTGGGGAATGGAGGCGGCGGTGATGTCTGGGGTGAGTCCCGGGTGGCTGATGGGAGCAGCCAAGTGCCTGGAAGGTGCCACACAGTGTGAATACAAGGCGAGGGAACAACCATAAGAAAGTTTTGTACATGGAAAGTTGAGGCCTTATAAAAATGACATGATGAGGAGGACTGTGGGCACATTCCTGGGACTCAGCAGGAGCAAGTGGAGTTGAGATAAATGAAGTGATCATAGGAGAGCGCCCGAGATTCTCAGCAAAATGCATCACACTATGTTTCCGTCTGGACTGCAAGAGGGAGGTGTAGTAATGCATGGGCTTCTCCAAGCCACGTACATCTTCCTGGTTAATAAACATACATAAAGATGTGGAAAGAAAGGTTTATTAAAGCAAAGATGAGTATCCTCAGGCAAGGACTGTAAAACTTCCATGGATTTCTGGGGTGAAAGCCATCTTCGCGCCGAGCTCCACCTCTCTGACTTCCATGTGCTGTGTGTTCTCACACCACATGATCCCCACACAGAGAACTCTGGAGACACCTTCTTCTGTCCTTGGTTCTTTCATAGCAACACTTAGTTACCGCTGCAGTGAAGCAGTTCAAGGTCCCCGTGCAAACTGGGTGTCGGGGAGAAAGCCATTCAAGAGCCAACTTAGAGAAGCCTGACACACTGTGAGGAAAAGGTGGCGCGCCACAGCTGTGCTCACTGCAAGCCATCACCTCACGTTCTGAGATGACCAGGAGAATCCCCACTGAAACACTGAAGTGAAAACAGCACACGCTCTGGACAAGATACAGAGCCGAGTTCACAGTTTCCTTCTCACTCTACGCAAGATGCGGCCTTCCCAGCTCGGCAATTTACTTCAGTCTACGTTAGCAGTAACCTGTTACTAGGTCAGATGCTTCTTTTATACATAGTTGATGCCTGCTGCCTGCAAAATGAATATTGTGAAATATACAAAGAAAATCACCTTAGCCTTAGGAATCCTGGGTGTAAAGGATATTCAGAATACGCAATATTCAAATGACAGATTTTTTGTTGAAGAAAAGGTACTTTCAAAAAAGCCAGGTGTGGGAACTGTATGACAAGACGCCCTCTACACCAACGACTCCAGTCAACACTTGCCTACGCCCTCTGATGGTCCAGCCTGTGCTCTTGTTTCCCCTTACAATTATTTTGTGAATAGGAGTGCGATGTAACAAAAAAAAATTATAAGAGGCTCTTGAGTTTTATTTTCTAGTTAAAAAACACTCCTTTCTTGACTCATGGTGTAAATTGTGACATGAACAGAGAACATTCCACCTCAGAAGCCCACCGAGGAGGTTCTGCTTCTTCCGATTCTCCAGGCCTTTCTTAAGCAAGGAAAATCTCCTCCCTGGCTACTCTAGTTATTTCCTCTATGAGTCATTCTTATCATGATTATGCCTTCAGCACTAAAGCCAATATTTTTTTCCCCAAAGGGAGATGGAGACAAGATAAAACTTTTTTAAAAATTGTGTACAAACTACAGGGTAATGCTGCTTTCTCTCAACTCTTATTTAAAATTTAAAACAAGATAGCCATTAGCATTCTATTTCATGTCAAACCTACATTGAATTGTAAATTCTATTAGTCATTTAAAAATATAATTTAACTATTCTTTTCAACCAGAGAGAGCTTAAGTGTCAACACTTATTCACTGTTCAGCTTCATAAAGAAAGTAGAGTTCTTAAGATAACAGGAACCTTCCATGAAGTGGTAAGACTACTACTCAAATTCAGTTCAATCTGACTAGCACTGGAAGGCTGGAATAGTGAAGTCAAAGGGGAAGAACGATAGCTTCAAATTTCAGTCTTAAGGAAACATAGATGTGATTGAATCAATGATTCGAAACCAAGATAGCTTCTTCAGCAAAATAGAAATACACTAAGCATTGCATTTTAGGAAGATTCATTAAGTTTATTATGGATTTGAATTGCATGGAATGTACTGATTTTGGAGGGGGTCATGTCTTTTGAAAGAAGAATTGAAGGATTCAGTGTGATCCAACACATAGTACTAAATAGAATTAAGAAACTAGACTATGATTTGAATGACAGCAATGAATGGCAGACCCCTTGTATGATAATCACATACAGATTTGTAACTATATTTGTATAGCTATCAATAATCCTGACAGCAAAATGACTGAGAAGGTTTTACAGTTTTACAGCAATAGGAATCCTGTTCTGTAAATTACGAGAAGAGAAGTCATCTTCTGCAAGAAAGGAAACGCGAACGGCAGAAAGTGGCATTTCGAGAGGACGCAGATTTATCCTCGTGGGTTACGACCGACAAGCGTGCACGTTTGTGGCAAGCAGCTCAGTTAAGGACTGAGAATTCTCCTGATTCATCTTCACTCCCCTGAAAGGACCTTCTTCCTAAGAGACGTCGTCAAGAGTAAGGAATGTCAGTTTCATGGTATTGCTTACGTTTGACCCAATACAAGAAAAGGATGGGAATTCCGAGCTTCACGCTCCGTTCTAATCTGATGATCTTGCAGGTTTATGCTTCATTTCATCGTTGAAATATTCAGAAAATAGCCACAGTGGCAGCCCCTACCCGTGACAGCTCAGGAGCCCAGACTGTGCAATTCCAGCTGGGGTTGGGCTGTTCCTCAGTGTCTCTGAAGGCAGCAGGTTGGCTCTGTGTCCCGCGGCAGCATATGGGCCGACATTTGCTCCTGGGCCCACCCACTACTGCTCTCTCCCCATTGCTTTTAAAAGCATCATCTGCTCCCACAGCTGCAGGAGACAAGGCGCCACCATGCACAGCCGCCTCACTGGGAAGCGCCGCCTTTCTGGTCTGTCATTTCCTCAAAGTGAACCTTAAATCCACCAGCAACTCTGGTGCCATGAACATAGAAAACTGGACAGGGTTCATCTTTGCTTTACAGGCTAGGGATAAAAGAAAAATTTCCAACGCTCCCACATCCTCCTCTTATGTAGTTTAATATTTTAAATGAGATAAGGCTTTACGCACATAAGAACATCTGTGTAATATAGAAGGAAGCTTTAAAAGAATAAGAAAATTAACATCAATTTGGGAATGCGAATTGGCTATTTTTGTCTAGTCTCTGCTCTGACCATATCTCTGTATCCTTTACACTTTAACAGCTCTTTTAAAAATCTTTACGACCCCTTTTTTCATTCTATGGCTTTAGCACTCACATAAAAATCTTTCGGATGACACATTGTTCAAATTTGCCTGTTTTTGAGCTTCATGCAAATGTCACATTTTATATATAGTTTTCTTTAACTCTTTTCTACTCATAGTTCAAGTACCCACTCACATGCCTCCTTCGTTAATGTCGCATGCCATTCCTTTGTGTGGGTATTCCAGAAGTTGTGTTTTTACTTTCCTGCTGACATACACCTTGTGCTGTTTTCCAGTTTTGTTTTGTGTTTTTGTTTGTTTTCCTTTTAGGAACAGAGCTGTTTAGGTAAGAACATTACAAGAGTTTCTCTAGGGTGCCAAGTGGGGACGGGATGGAAGCTAAGTCACAGTGTTCAGCCTTGTAAATAACGTCAGTGAGCTTTTCAAGATCATTCCACTCAAGAAGTGAAAAAAAAAAATAATAGCAGTAGCATTTGAAAATGTTAGACTTTCTATTTTGGCATCTATAATTGAATATAAAATGGCATTGTACTTAATTTGGGTTTCTTTAGCTTTGTAAGTTTGAGTATCTTATTATCTGTACAGCCCTATTTACCTTCCTTTGCGAAATATTTAATAACGCCTTGATCATTTCTGTGCTATTTATTATGTCTTTATGGACTTATAATTCATCTACGTATTTTTGATAATTTGTGACTTATATTGCAAGTAACTACTTTTCCTTTGATTTTTTCTTGTGCTATCTTTGGATAATCAGACTTTTTAAAGGTACTTTGAGTCCAACAATCTCTTCCCTGTATCAATATATGTGCTACATAAGAATCGCCTGATCGTGGGCTATGAGATTATTTTTACATTTTTCTGAAGTGTGTACAGTGTTGCCTATTTCATCCATGTATCTAGTCACTATTTGTTAATTTTTCTGTATGATATAAGAAATCAACTTAACTTTTTCATATCATAAATCATTTTTGGTACTATTTATGAATCGTCCTTCCTTTTTCACAAAATGTTCTGCCATAATTCTATCACTTGTCACCATAAGGTTAACAAATACAAATACACTGACCCCTCATGATTGTGGAGGCTGCGTTCCAGACACCTGTGGAATAAGTGAAAATCGGTGCAGTAGTGACACTATATTATTTGAGTATTTATACATATTTTAAGGCTTTATAAGCCCTTCCCACACTTTTTTCTTTATTTGTGCAACCCTATTCTTTAATCTTTTATTTATTTAGCACAGGGTCTTGGTCTGCAGCTCAGACTCGTAGTGATCTTCCTGTCTCAGCCTCCCCCGTGTTGGGATTACAGGCATGCCCCACCACACCCAGTTTCGGTGGCCAGCTCAGTGCAGGGTGGGCATAGCAAGTGGTACCAGGGATCGAACCAAGGTTCTTGCGTTTGCCAGGCATGTGTTCAGACCGCTAAGCTACCTCCACAGCCCTCCCACACTCTTATAAACATTTCCCACACTTTCAGAAACACTTCTAATATTCTTAACCATTTTCTAAACTTGCAAACCTACAGAATTTTAACAACATGTATATACTGTACGGTACTGCAATATCCTGCGAGATAGTGAATAATCTGCGATAAATAATTTAGATTTATATTTTTTGAAAACAGTCTGTGAAAGTCAAACCACAGACTAGCCAGGGGCTACTGTACTATGGACTATTTATTATTCAAATCTTCTATAACTCTAAGTGTTTCATGTATAATGATGTCACCAATGTCTCATGATTACATTCGGAGATAGTTATTGTTATTCCTTTTTTCCTTTCCATTTCCCACACTTTCAGAAGTAGTAAAGAATTGAGCCAAGGATAAGTTACAAATCTGACTCGAGAGCTGGTGTTCTTGTCTTCTATTTTAAGGTACTCTGTTACATTAGTCAGTATGCTTATCCATTTCTAAAGTGACATTGTCTTCACTAGAACTGTCTTAATATAATAATTGACATCTGGTACCCACCAGCCACCTAGTTCTTCTCTGGAATGTCACAGCCTTTCTCTAGCCGTATTCTTCTCCCACACATTAATTTAGTCAGATTGCCAAGCTCCTCAGAATGCTGATAAAATTTTATAGGAACCTCACTAAAACTGTAGATCGACAGGAGGAACGGCACCTTCATGCCACAGGGACGTTGTAGGCTCAGGATCACAGCGAGCTATCACCTTTTAGGACTTCAGTAAATTTTAGTGAAGGATTATATAGATGTTTCTCTATAAAAGTTTTGAATATATTCTGCCTAACTCCAGTGTATCTTTCATTTCATTGTTTTATTTCTAGATCATCTGGAAATGGTTCAGCATACTTTTTGAAATAAGGTATCATTAATTCTTCTGTAACCTTACTTATTTTTGACCTCCTGACGTAGTGCTGCAAGATATCTCAATCTTTCACTGTGATCTGAGATATGTTAATTTCTGTCTACATACTCTTTTACTTTATAAAGAATAAGCATAGTTAAGTATACAAATTTAAGTTTTTATGAAATAAATGTTTTACAATCATAAAATGATATTTTACTATAAAAAGCCCATTCTGTTTTGAAATTCCATTTGTCTGTTATTTATAAAATAATTTCATTTTATTCTATTTATCAACTTCTAATATGAATTTGTTCCATTATTTTCTTTCAAACATTTTGTCCTTACATTTAGATATATCTCATCAAATGATATGTTTGGTGAGTCCTTAAAATTATTGAACATATCTTTGTCCTTTAACTGGTTTATTTAATATATCTATATTTATGTGATATTTGCTCTTTTAAAATGATTTCTGTGTTATTTTATGTTTCTGTCAATGCTTTTTAATTCTTATTTTCTTTGAATAAAATCTTTTTTATTTTTGAAAGAACTAAAAATAGTGACAGTAAAAAGCAGCACTAGAAACGATACAAAATTTCACTAAACAAAGTGACAGGAATTCAAAAATTGTTGCTATATTATATGATGGTATCTTTAAATTAGTTGTTCAGGTCACCAGATATAAACATAAAGATTGGTTTAAATAAAAAACAAGGGGCCAGGGAGATGGCTCAGTGGAATAAGCGCTTCCCTGGCAAGCTCAAGGGCCTGAGTT
>NDGN011534697.1:260-24550 GCA_002564285.1 Tympanoctomys barrerae
AAATATTTTCCAGTTATACAAACTCGAAATATTCTAATACCTCCAGACATAGCATATAGGAAATGACAAAAAGCATAATTCAAAAGGCAAGAGAAGTTGCTGTATGGTCCTGGATAAAGAATAAAGAGCTCTCAAAATGGTAGTGATGCAGGACTATGTAAAATATATTAGATGAATCGATTTGAAAGGTCATTAAAGATTTCTATGAAACAGTATCAATCTTATGTCAGGTTATACAAATATTTTTTCATGTGTATATATATGTGTGTGTATGTGTGTAAAAGACAAGGAAGAAGTAATATAAAGTCAATGAAAAATGGAAATGTACTTTTTAAAGTTTGTAATACTAGAAAATATCATACCATGTCTTTTAAGTAGATTGTAAGTCAAAGATACAGTACAAATCTTAAAACAAAAATTAAGATTAAGCAATATTCAGAAATTTAAATATTAATTAATTAAAAATTAAATGTTTCAAAACAATTGAAGTATGAAAAAGTTTTCATGATAGTAAAGAATTACTAAGAATAAAATAAGATAAATACTGGAATGGCAAATAAATGACCGGCACTTCTAACAGTTTGGGGACAGGATTTCGAAAAAATTCTAGTATGTGGTGGACACCTGCCTGCCATTAATTCAGCCATGCAACCAGTGTGAGGTGGGCACTGAAGTCAGCCCTGACCTGCACGTGGAGAGGCTGAGGCTCAGAGAGGGAAGGTCCTTGCCCAAGGTCACACAGTTTGTTTAGCAGCTACATCAAAGCTGGTCCCCGGAGTGTGGAGCCCTTAGGCACAAAGCTCCTGCTCTGGGGCAGGAGCAGGGTCAGCTCTCACCCTCACCTGGGCAGGATCTGAGAAGCAATGGGAGTTTGTCTTTCTCAGGCTGGGGGAGGGCGGGGCACCTGCGTGGTTGGGGAGTGGAAGGAGCAGGACTGTGCTGGGCAGAGGCCAGGTGCGGAGGAGGCGGGACCATCAGCTTTGTTCAGGGGAGGCTCACACCTCCAGGCTCCTTCCTCTTCCTCCGTCTTGCCCCTGCCTTCAAGCCCTGAGTCCACACCTCTGTGCTCTACCTTCCTCATCCCGTCTTCTTCTCCTGCAGTCAACCCTGTCTGGACAACAAGGTTCTGAGATGCCTTAGTAATAGATTTGGCAGCTGTTGACAAAACATACTGTGTTTCTCTTCCATTATTTTATTTTGGACTGCGTGTGTGGCAGGGGAGGGGGTCATTTTTTTTCTTTTGATAGGTTTGAGTCTTGGCTTCTCCCGTTACAGAGAGCCCTCGTCAGCAGGGGGCCAAACTAACTGAAATATTTATCAGGTCCTCTGTTGAGCTCAAAATGGCAAAATGCACAGGTACAGAACGTGGCAGATGGGGTGTAAAACTAGCTCTTGTGCAGTGAGGCCCTGGTGGACCACGAGCATAATCAGATCCAGTGGGGATGTAGCTGTTGAAAGAAAAATAAGCAAAGCAAAACAAATTCAAGGCTGCATTAACACACGTATAAGGAGGTGGTGGTGATTCGAGGGAGGTGATGGTCTCTCTAATGGTCTCTCTACACTGTCTGGTTCCAGCTTCCCTGGGGTTGTCGCACTCAGTTCACTGCTGAGGAACTGGCAGAGTAGCCTGGGAGCAAGGGCGGAAATGGGCCTGATGTCCTTTCTGGTATGGAACTGGCAAAGGTCCTGAGGTTTAGTGAAGGAAGGGGATAGAAAAGAGGGATGGCTTGTCATGTGTATCCTCTGAGGATGGGGTGAGGGCAGTGACAGTGGTGGGAGGAACTCTCAAGAGGGAAATTTCATCTAGAAAAAGGATGCTGAAGCTGGAAGGTATGAGCTGCCCCTGAAGAAAGTGAGTGCCCAGAGCCACACACAGAAGCTGGGCTCCAGAGCAAGGGGGTGCAGACTCAGGCAGGAGCTTCAGTTCCTTGCAGTCCCAACATTGGGTGACCGGGGTCAGTGACCCCTCACTTTTCCTTGCACAGTGCTGAAGGTGACAGTCCCTGGGGGGGGATAACAGGCTGTATCCTCATTTTTTTTTTTTTTGGTAGAACAGAGGATTGAACTCAGACCCTTGCGCTTGCCCAAGCACTTATTCTACTGAGCTATCTCCCCAGTTCCCCTATCAGGCCGTATCCTGCCAGCTCTGGTCTTTGCATTCTGCACAACCTCTTTCCTACTGCACTTCACTCCCCACCCTAGGACCAGGGCACGGTGTCTTAGACAGATCTTGGGGCTTGGCAGAATTCAGAGGACACTTGGTGAGCCCCTTATCCAACCTCTTCCCTTATGGGAAGGCACAGTAAACTGAGCCTAGTGGGGAAGGCTTGCTGGAAGCTGGAGGGCGCCCGGCAGGTGGCAGGCCATGGTTCTGACCTGAATCCAACTCTGCAGCCTTGGGCTTGCATCTCTCCAGCTTGACATGTTGATGGCCTGAACACCTGACTCCCCCTGCAAGAGGCTTCCAAGACGAAAAAGCCCAGTCTTTTCCATACACAGCAGGGATTTTTGTTCAAAATCTGTTCTTGTGCACTTATTGAGGACCTACTAGATGTTAAGCATTCAAGCTGGCCTAAGGACACAGTGCCTGCCATACTAGGGGAGGGAGCAATTGTGTCCTTCTGCCCTGTCACCATCTGAGCACTTGTCATTTTCTGAAATTGACATCATGACCTTCATCTGCTGGATTGCAGTTTACTTGCCCTGCCCTCCTGCCCCAAAGAGTTCTTTGTCCACCTGGCGCTCCCAGCTACCAGAGCAGTCCCAATACAAGTTTCTAAATTTCCTTGCTGAATGAATGAATGAATGAATAAATGAATGGAATGAATAAATAAATGAATAGTGAGGCCAACGGCCAGCCATGGGGAACCGGAATAGCGGCTAGCCCTTCCTGGGTCTGTCCCTGTGCTGGGCAGAATCAAGTGCTTCTCCTCCACCACCTCATTTCATCCTGCACATGCTGTCTAAGAGGGAGTGCACTCCTGGGCCTCATTTTACACAGTGGCAAACTGAGGGGAAGAGGTGCAGGAGCTCCTCTCAGGCCATGTCACCTGTCATCTTTAGTACAGATTCTCCTGCTCCTGCTCCGTGCCATACTGTCCCTACTAGATTCACTCAAGGCAGAAGCCACCTCTGGCTTCCCTCTGTCCTCCTCACCGTGTCCTGCAGAACCCTGGCCTGATGGCATCTAGGAGTATTCATTACATTCAGATGGACTCCATGAAAGCTGGGGAATGTAGAGGAGGATCTTTGGGAGCCACCAGGCCAGGGGCAGATGCCAGCATTACCCATGTTGGTTGCTGGATGCCATCTTCAATCACTGCCTCCCTCACATCCACAGTCTATTGGGGCTCCCTCAGAGAAGCCTGTTGAGGACTTTAACATTATCTTCTTATTCCCCACCAGTGATGGGGAGCTCAGTACCTACTGAGGCATGTGATAAGTTAAGAAAATCACTTAGCCCAGTACCAGAAGATCTTGGGATAGGCAATCTCTTTTGAACGTCTTCTCTGTGCCTGGGGTGTTAAACCTGCACCACAGCCATGAGAAGTGCGTATCCCTATTATCCTGACTTTGCAGATGAGGAAATGAGGAATGGGGAGTTATGTGACTAACCCGCAGTCCCGCAGCTGGTAAGTGGTAGGATGCAGAATGCGATTCTAAGCCCAGTGGCGTGGCCTTCAAGGGCATCTCCTCTTGACTGCTGTGCTAGTGCCATCCATGGAAATGTAAAGTGAGGACATATGTAATTTAAATTTCCTAGCAGCCACACTAAAAAGGTAAAAAGAAGCAGATGGAAAAATGAAATCAGCAAAACCAATTTTAAAATAATGTATTTATTTAAAAACCAAATAGCATCATTTTAACATGTAATAAGTGTTTGAAAAGTTATTTATGAGATATTTTACATTCTTTGGGGGGGGCTAATCCTGGGAAGATGGTGTGTATTCTTTGTTTATAGCATGTCTCAATTCTGCCTGGCTACATTTCTAGTACTCAGCAGCACATGTGCCTAGTGACAGCACTGTCCTGTGCTACGCTCCCTTTGCAGGTGCTTACTGTGGCCTACCCTCATACTCAGGAAGGACCAGCAAGTGGCCCTCACCAGGACCATTGTTCTTATCATTAGCTATTGGTTCAGGAGCATCTGGGCTGAGCTTCCAAGCCCATGGCATGAACCATGGCCCAACATCACTGTTCTTAATTCTCCCAGCCAGGAGTTTGATGTCTCCCAGTCTGGGCAACTCTGTGAACCTTTGACCTGAGGGTCAAGAAGACTTGGCCTGACTGCCTCGTCTGCATCTCCCTGTCGCATTCCAGCAAGCCTGGCCTCGGCTGATCTGTGGGCTGGTGGCTCCTCTGGTCCTGATTTGTGGGAAGCCAGGCTCACACTCTCAAGGGCAGGGCCAAAGGCCTCTACTTCCCAGGTTTCTGCATGCTTGCAGCTGCCTTTGAAGAGGAAAAACTAACAAAATTCATCATTATGGGGCCGGGGCAATGGCTTAGTGGAATAAGCGCTTCCCTGGCAAGCACAAGGGCCTGAGTTCAATCCTCGGTTCCAGAAAAAAAAAATTCATCGTTATTTTTTGGTGATTGATCCTAGGGCTTCACACATGCTGGGCAAGCACTCTACCATTAAGCTATACCCCCAGCCCTTCTTATTTTTAACTTTGAGATAGAGTTTAAGTCACCCAGACTGGGCTCAGACTTTCAGTCCTCCTGCTTCAAACTCCTGAGTATCTGGGATTATAGGCTTGTACCACCATAGTCCAGCTCACCCACTGTTCTTTCGTTTATTTTTTTAATGGTGGCAAAGTTTCACATTTATTAAGGTAGGGGAAAAAACACAAGGGTAGGGGAAGAATGGGCTCTGTGGAGTGAGTTTGGGCCAAGTAAAAAGGGGAAAGAAAAACACACTCTACAGCCTACGGTGGGCTATTATGAAGAGGCATTATCATCCCATCCACCATTCTTTTTCAATTTTTTAAAAAATGTCTCACTGTGCAGCTTGAACTCATAGTGATCCCATGTTTTCAGCTTCCTCAGCACTGGGATTACAGGCATGTGCCACCATGCCCGGTCTCAGTGGTTGTCTCAGTGCACCCAGGGGCAGGGCCAACATGGCCTGTGGTGCCAGACACCCACCATTCTTAATACAAATCTTTTTCATGAAACCTCATGAATCAAGAAGCAGACCAGGATAAGGAGTCAGCATTATCCTCTTCCCTCTATAGCGCTGGGGCAGCTCGTGAATGCCTGCCAAGAGTTAGCAGCTCCTACCCAGGTCCGCTCAGGGCAATCACTGGGATGCGTTACAAGAGGCTGATGCCCACTTCTTTCCCTAGAAGTTGTGATTTATGTCATCTGAAAAGAGCCACGGCTTTGGAACATATGCTAAATCCTTGGGTGACTCGAATATGGGGACACGTTTGGGAACTGTGAGCTTGTTTTTGGGGCAAGAGCTGGGCAGTCCCAAGGAGCTGTGTTGCAAGTGTGGCCAGGGTCCCCACTCCAAACAGAAGGTGGAGACTCACTGGGGTGAAGGGCCTGGCCTGGGTCAGCCAGCCAGGGTGCAACATGGGGCAGGGATTTGCTGCCCGTGCTTCTCCCAGTGTGGTGTTGACAAATGCTTACAACTGGTTCTCTAGGGGGAGACAGAAACCTGCCCATTTTCCAGGGCCTAACTGCTTCCACCAAGGCCTGTTCTTGAGCCAACTGACATCCCAGATCAGAGTGGGAATATATGTGCATGGCTGGCTGTGGAGTTGGGATGGCCAGCTTCTTCCGTGGCTGAGCATTCTGCATGGTGAGCAGAGGGTCGTATTGGGCGGCAGGGAAATAGGATTATGACTTTCCCAAATCCTTAGTCTCAGAACCTTTTATCTAATGAAATATGTACATTCCAATACATGCAACAGGTAAAACGCAGTGTGTCCTCAGCCTAAGTTTCTATTATGAGCTTCCACCATACTGTCATGCTCTTGTTTGAACTAGGGTACTCTCATTTAAGCCCTTGGGCCAGTGGGCCAGTAAGCCACTTGCTGTAGGCCAGCCTCTGATGCTCACTGACCTAATGGCCTTGGCAAGTGCCTCTCCATCTGGACTTCCATTTCCTTGTGTGTCCCGGAGGGGACCAGGTGGTGTGTAGGACCCCCAGTTATGGTTTTCCAGGCCAGACTTGGATCCACCACATTCCCACCTGACCCCAGCCAGGCAGGTCTTGTATTTATAGCTGTGACTTCAGTCTCTCCAGTTCTGCCAGAGCTGGTTCCCTGGCCCACGTATTTATAAACCCAGCAGGGCAGAAATAGATGTGCCGTGCAGGGGATTTAGCTGATTTTTTTGAGCAGGCTGCTCTCAGTGAGTCCATTTGGAGCATACTTGGGTCCCCCAGAGATCACAGGTGATTCAGAGCTGGAAGGGGTCTTTGAGGTACTGGCCCTGTCATTGTGCAGTGGGGGGTCACTGAGGCTGATGGGTGGATGTGGCTAAGGTCTCAGGGGGTGTGGCAGAGCTAGGACAGACAGAAGGTTCTGTGTGCTATTAGAAATGACATCTCTCCAGGCCCTTAGAGAGTCATTGGGGACCACCCCAACTCTGACACCTGTCAGGTTGTAGCGTGGTCATTTCCCTGCTCTAGGATTGTGGGCAGAGACCACACTTGCAGAGCCACATCCCCTCAGCTGTTACTTGGCACCAATAGCAGGAGCTGGCCTTGTGTCACTGCGAGGAGTGAGCAAGATGCTGGGGGACCCAGGGCAGTGACCAGCATTTGGTAAATGCTCAGTTGGTGGTAGCTCTCGTTGTGTCTTCACTCATTCCTTCTCAAAAATAGTAACTATCATGACAATGGCTGCATCTAATTGTGGATTTGCACGGGTCACTATATTACACAGCAATTTATGATGTTATTGTTATTCTCAAACTCATTGTATAGCATGCATTCTGTAGAGAGAAGGTACCCTATTAATTTAAATATTGATTTTTTGGGGGGGGGTACTTCTTGGGAATCGAACAGAAGACCTCACACTTGCCAGGCAGGCGCTGTGCTGCTGAGCTAAATCCCCAGCTACCCTATCAATTCAATGAACTTGGAACAGAATGTTTTCAAAGAAATAATGCTAATGTGTGAAATCATGTTTATTTAGGTTACAAAAACTACTCTGGCCTAGACAGAAGAGATGCTTATAGAGGAATACAAAGGTTCTAAAATGGATCTAAACATTAATCAAAATATTAGTGTAAGATATACATCTCACAAGGATTTATAGGGCTTATGTTTCTGAGTTGGCCACCTAATGTTGATTTTGTTTTTTACTATTCCATATGAAAATTTGACATACTAATGAACTTGAAATACATACACCATACAAAGCAAAGTGGGCAGCTGTCAAGGTTCCTCACAGCTTCTTCTTCTGGTATAATGCCTCACAGCACTCCCTGCCCCCTTCCCTGCTTAATTATTTTTCTACACAGTTAGCACCATCTGATATGCTTTCTTATTTATTTATTATCTGTCCACCCCAACTAACATGAGCTTCTCGTGGGCAGTTTCTTTCTCTTTTGTTCACTGTGTACTGCCAGGGCTTAAAATAGTGATGGCACATAGCAGGCGCTCAGGGAATGTGCACTGAGGGAGCGAAACAAGAAATGAATGACTGAATTCACCTCTGCCAAGTGGGACCCTGAAATGCAGGGAGATGATGTAATTCATCCAAAGTCCCAACTATCGCGAGACCCAGCTGCCATGCATGGCTCTTAGACCACCAAGCTGGCAGGACACTGGGACAAACGCAGGGAGGGATTGGCCAGTGTTCTACCTTGAGTATGACTCTTCTACTAAACAGTCATACCCCAGGCCCTTTTACAGCAGAAGAAACTGAGGCCCAGTAAAAGGAAAAGTGACTATCCTAAGAACCACAGAGGTAACGGCAGATGCACTGCTCCATTCTGCTTCGTAGTCTGGAATTTGGAAGGGTTGGGACTGCCCCTTGGAGCCATGAGGAAGAAAGCTTCTACCAAGAGAGAATCATTAAAGGGAACACATTCTCAGATTCTTGAGGATGCATGGAGCTCTTTTCCTAGAGGGAACAAGAGCTCAGTTCTAGACAGTCTAGATACCACTCCCCAGCCCACACTCAGGCCAAGGGTGCTGCCAGGCAAGATGGGGTGGGCAGTGCACCCCAGCCCTCTGTGCCCATTGCACAGGGCAGCTCCATTTCCACTGTAGGTTGCATGGGTAGTTGATCCCTTGGTCATCTTCACATTTAACGTGTAAATATGTACTTGGCGGCTACGTGGTGCCAGGCAGCGTACCAAGGCATGGGACAGAATCCTCTCGCCCTTCCGACCTCCCATCTTCTCACCGTCTCATTCATTCAATCATCCATCCATCCATTCACTCATTCGCTTAGTAGTTACTTCCACTTCTGAAGCAGATGGCCCCAGGGACAAGAATGCTATTTGGAGCTAGATTATCAGGATGTGAGGCCTAAGTCAGCCACTTGCTAGCTGTGTGAGCTTGGCAGGCCATGCAGTTCAACCTCCTTATCTGTAGAATGGGGATAATAATAGCACCTTCCTCCCAGACTGGTGGTGAGGCTCAGATGAGTCAGTGCACACTGAGTACCTGGCATAGCACCTGGCGTAATAAAAACCTCATGACCAGCTATTAGTATCATTATTGTTTTGTGTGCCTGGCGCTGTGCCAGGCACTCAGGAAGTTGTTCCAGAATGCTCCTGTCCCTAAGATCCCTGTTTGTTAGTCCTTATTTTGGTCTCTTGCCTCCTGCTTAAGCCTTTGGACCCAACCCACAGAACTTTGACCTTGCCCGCTACATTGTCTCTTTAGTCAAGAAGAAAATCCAGGCAACTGGACTGTCTCATTTACTTTTTCTCATTGCTGAGACAAAATACCCAACAGCCAAAGTTAAAGGAGGAAAAGGTAATTTAGCTCACAATTTGTAGAGGTTTCAGTTGATAGCTGGCTGGCTCCAAGGCGGGCTGGTATGGCAGAGGGGCATCACAGGGAGAAACCGCTCATGGCAGGCAGAAGGCAGCAAAACAGCAAGGCCACAAGCAGTAAGCAGCAAGTGACAAACAGCAATGACCTTCTTTCTGCCCCTTAAGTGTGGGTAGCTTTCACACCCAGTGTAGGATAGCCTTAATTCTAACAGTGAACCATGAACCAATGCTTCATCCCAGCAACACTCACCCTAGATTCAGCCACCTCCAAAAAGCCCCACCTATGAGCACATGAAGCTTTGGGGGACACCTAGATAACAAACCATAACACAGAGCCTATCACAGTCTGGTCCCTCTTCCAGTCTTATCCACCTCCCCCTTGCATATCTACCCCAACCTCAACCTATGCAAGCCCAAGTGGTCCCACCTTCCTCCCTTCCCTGGGTCTTGTAGGTCATCTCCCCTAGGAAAGCTTCCTTCATTCCCCTCAGCCAAGAACCATGAAATCTTCCTTTGAACTTGCTTTTCCCTTTGCTTGTGCCTTTGCATTGTGCTGTGAGCAGTGGTGAGTTAGAGAATGCTCTTATACAGCAGGCAACACAGTCAAATAATGCCTTAGGAAAATGGATCCCATGTAGTGCAGAGACAAGTGAGACTACAGGTGGCAGGTCAGCTCGAAAGACTTCTGCTGGAAGAGCCTTCGGAGGGAGAGGATATTGTCTTCCTGGGTTAGTTTTCCCCTCAGCCTGCTTTTGTCTGGCACCTGGAGACTCAGGTCCTGGGATTTTCCTAGCATGACTGAGTCAAGGGAAGGCTGACACGAGGACCCTGGGCTCTGGCCCCATCATGGGCTCTGTGCTTAGCACCCTGCACTCCTCTCCCTTTCCCTGCGGCCATACTGCTTACTCTCTTGGCCTGTGGGGACCCCAAGGGAGGCTGCCCACTAACTGCAGCCTGCGTGAGCCAAGCACTTGGCCCAAACTCTGGGCTCACTAAGCCTCCAAAAGCCTGGCAGGTGAGCAGCGCACAGAAACGCAGTCTGTTCTGCTGTGTAAAGTCCTGAATCTGTTTTGTCCATTCATCTCTGCAGCAACCCTGGGAAGAAAGTCCTGTTTTAAGCCCCAACTTGCAGTGAAACAGAAGCTCAGAAAAATGGCAGACTAAGCCAGGCATTCACTGGGAGGTGGGCTCAGAATTTGAACCTGGTTCTGACTCTAAGCCTGGGCCATTCCCCACCACATAGCAGCAGAAAAAACATGCAGGTCTCAAGGCCACAGTCCCCAGGTCCACTCAGTCAAAAGCCAACAACAGGGCCCCAGAGGTGCCCAGTCAGGCCTCCAGGTCTCAGGGCCTCTGAAAATCCCTGTGGCCACACCGCTTGCTCTCTTGGCCTGTGGCATTCCTGGGTTCCAGTATTGTTCCTTGCAGTTGAACCTGGCCTCAGAACTGGCCCTGGAGATGAGAACACAGTGGCAAAACTCGGGAGTGCAGCGCCTGTGGCCAGATGAGGGGTATGGATGTGAGCAGGCATGCAATTAGAGCCTCAGAGAATGCTCTCTGTTTCTAGTAAGCTGGGTGAGCCTCTGTGGCCTGCAGGCCCGCCTCACCCAGATGGGCCTGCCATCTGTGCTCAGCAGCCTCAGGGACTGGGGGTCCCGAGAGTCAGAGTCTCAGGCTCCTGAGGGAAGTACAGAAAAGCACAGACCCCAGCAGCCTTACCCTGCTTTGCCCCTCACACCCCACACGCTCTGCGTACTGTGTTTTCCTTTCTGTGCCTCAGTTTCCTTAGAGGAGTGTTAGATAAGGGGCTCTCAGTCCAGCACCAGCACTGCTCAGAAAGTGGCAGCTATGCTGTTGCTACGGGTCCTGAGTCCCAGTCACTGCTGCTGGGCGGGGAGGGGGGGGCTGCTCCAAGGCTCAGGCTTGGGGAGGGCTGACTCCCCCAGGGTGGGGAGTCCTCCTTCCTCGGGAGAGAATTGAATTGGAGTGCTCCTGCCAACCCCTCCCTCCTGGCTTGGCAGCCTGGAGGCAAAGCCAGCCAAAAATATTTGTGTGGGTGGCGGAAAGTTAACTTTTCCGCCTCTCTTGTCTTTCCTGGAAACCGTGGCCACCGTCAAATACAGCAAAACAGAAGCAGGGATAGCGTGAGGCGAGGCCTGCATGGGGAGTCAGAGCCCTGCCCCCGCCCCATGCCCACTCCTGCTGCCTCTCCATCTGGCTCTGTGGTGGGTGGGTTTGGGGCTGCGAGTGCTGAGCATCACAAGTTCCTGCCACGCCCGAGTCCCACAGCCCCTCCACATGGGCTGCCTCAGCCTGCATTGAGCCCTTGGGGAAACTGACTCCAGTACAGAAGGCACCTGCCTGCCTCACACAGCCAACCAGGAGTCTGGAATCTACCGGCCCCTCATGAGAGTCTGAAACTCAGACAGCAGCAAGCTGGCAGCAGGTAGAGTGACACTAGCTGGAGAGGCATGAGGGCCTGGAGCCATGTGTTCTGCACCCCTGTGTCCTGATTCATGGTCAAGAGACAGAGCTAAGTTTGGATCCCAGACCTGCCACTTTCTGTGTTGCTTTATCTATGAGCCTCAATTTCCTAACCTCTGAGATGGGATAATAATCAAGTATCTGTCTCATATGGGAACTGTGAGAATTTACAGCAATAACCTAAGCGAATATCCCAAGATGGAGCAGGTGCTTAGTGTCCCCAGCTAACATCCTTCCCCTGGGCTCAAGGCTGGCTTCTTTCTCCCAATTTTCCTGCCATGGAGGCTGCCGTAACAGGTGCCTGGTTATCTATCTGATCCTGACGTGTGTTTGCCTTTCCCCTGGTTGGCTCTGATTTTTTCTAGCGCCTGGCTTATCTCTCCTCCTGCCTACCAAACCCCTGGTACAGCCTCTGCTAGGGGCCAGGGCTGCAGTGGGGGGCCTGACCTCTGCGGGGGCACAGGTGTGGGCACTGTCACTGAGGGCAGCCCAGGGCCATTATCCATGTCCACAGATGTTCTCAGGGCTCAGGATTATTGCGTGCTTCTCCCCCATTTTGCAACAGGTTATGCGAGATTCAGAGTGTTCGTTCACACAGCTGAATGTCGTAGAATCAAGTCTTTTAACAAGATCTGATCATTCCAAGGTTTCCTCCCAAGTGTAATCACTATGAGCTCTGCTCTAAGTGCTATCTGCCCAGCCTGGGGACTCATCCTGCCTTCACAAAAGAGTTCCAAGCCTCTGTCTTCATCTGGAACCCTCTTCCGCTCTGCAGACCCCCAAGGGGCAAGTAAAACTGCCCCTTGCTCATCTTCCCTGGAATCCCAAGACGGCAAACTTCTCATCTTCCTGCTCCACTAAGCCCTGGCTCCTTCCCATTTATTCCTAATCTTTATTAGCAACATCACTCTGTAGCTGAGCTGGGAAGCAGTGCTGTCTCACAGGCTCCTCCCCTTCCTCCACTCCCACTCTCCATCTGCCTCCCAGCCCAGCCCGTCCACCCCCAGGCATCTCTCCCATCAGTCAGTCCATCTACTCTCCCAGCCCCCTAGAGGGAGCCTGCAGCCCCTCTCCTAATTGTCATCATTCTTAACATTCATACGTAATCATATAATTGTTGTTTTTCTTATCATTCACGCTCTCCCACCAGATTTTAAATCCTCAAGCGCCAGATTCCCCCCTACCGCCTTCATCCCCATCATTGCAGCGGCGGTTTTCATGGAATCTGAAATAGAAGCACAAGAAGTTTTTGTGGAACGAGAGAATAGCCAATGCATGTTAAATTATGGCTGAGAAGCTGCGCCAAGTTCTCCATGTACATTTTCTTATTTTCTCCTTAACACAACACGAAGTTGGAGAGTGTTCCGTGTCTCCTATTTGAAAATGCTCAAGGCCAGAAATGTTTTAGATTTCAAAGTCGGTCATATTTTGGAATCCATGTATATACATGAAGAGCTAGCTCAGGGGTGGGATCGAAGTCTAAACTTGAAATTCAGTTATGTTTCATATGCACTTTGTATGCAGTGGTACCTCGGTTTACAAACTTAATTTGTCTTCCGATTTGGGGGAAGATGGCTACCTTGGTGCGTGAGTGGGGAAGATAAGCTGAGGTTGTGTTGGTCCCCCAGTGCAGAGTTTGTGAACAGAAGCTAAACTGGGCCCAACACTTTTGTTTGCAAACCCAATTGTTTGCAAATAGAAACATTCGTGAACCAAGGCGTTAGCGTGCCTGTGTTTTGACTTCGGCCCATCATGAGATCAGGAGCAGATTGTGAACTTGTGGTATCATGTTGGTGCTCAAAAAGTTTGGGTTTGGAGAGAATCTAGGTTTTTTGTTTGTTTTTGTTTTTGATACATGGTTTCCCTATACAGCTTGAATACGTAGTGATCCTCCTGTCTCAGCCTTCCCTGCTCTGGGATTATAGACATGTGCCACCATGCCTGGTTTTGGGCCCACATGGCACATCCAGGGTTCTGGGGCTCGCATGGCCTGCAGTACCAGGGACAAATTTGGGACCTTTTGCTTGCCAGGCAGGCACTTAGAGCACTGAGCTATCTCTCCAGCCCCAGAATTTGGGGGGTTTAAATTAGCGATGCTCAACCTTTATAATAATAATACACATTACTGCTGGGGAAGTAGAGCTACCTTCCAAGTGGCAGATCTGGTATTCTAACTCAGAGCTAGAGCCGGTAAGCACCCCATCATCCTGTCTCTCACAGCTTCCTCATGGGGTGCCTGTCTCCAGTCTTTTATTCTTCACCCTACAATTCCTGTGATTCCTGTGGTGTGTGGACCTTTGATGGAATGTAAGAGAATTCTTGCTAGGTGGTGCCCAGATAAGTATTTAAATAACTAGATGTTTATTTAATGTGCAGGAAAAAAATGACTTAGCACAGTATACTTGTGGTTTTCCTGCAATTATTGCTCAAGATAAGTCTCAAGTAATAGAAGCCCATTACCAAAAGTTGAAGGGAAAATACTAAATCAACAGTGTCAGGTAGCAGAAGGATATGGTACAAATCTAAAGTGCTTTGTCATTGAAGCTGAGGAAACACGTTGCTATGGAAATGTAGGTCCTAAACTCCAACATCCAGGCAGTTCTCAGGGCCACACAAAGGTGGGTAGATCCCAGAAATTCATCCCAGGACATCCAGTGAGCTGTCTCACGTGCATTTCTTTTCTGCCCATACAGATAGTCTGCCCTGAAGGGACTCACATGCCAGAGGTCAAGAAGTGTTAAGAAGGTGTTGGGGCCACCACTTTACCAGGTGGCCAGCCAGGAAGACCTTACCTTACCTCTCAGCTGGACCGTGCCTCTGCTCTGTGGATCAATCAGCAGAGGAAGACAGATCTACAGAGAGCTGGAGGAGGCTGCCAAGGGGAGCAGAGAGCAGGGTTCACACAGGTGGCTGCAACCCCAGCCTTGCTGGCTTTTCTGTGTCTCCAAGGAAGGGAGCATCATGCTTGGCCCTCACTTCCCACCCTCGCAGCTTGGGGCCAGCAAAGGGACACCTTCCCCCTGCAGCTTCCAGATCCCTGATGGGAGCTACAGGTGCCTGGCCCTGGAGGCAGAAGAGAGCAGCAGTGAGGAGGGCTTGCAGGGAGAGGTGGGGCTCATGGAGCTGGAAGAGGACGAGGCGACCTGCAGAGCCACACAAGGGCTGCCACAGCTGCCCAGAGTCCTGGGCACTCGGCCACCCAGCTGCTCCAGCGACGCACGACGAGAGACCCAGCATGATGACAGGGTCAGCCAGGACTGGGATGTGGTGACAGCCCGGCGGGTGATGATAGCCAGCCCCAGCGCTGGCCCTGAGCTCAGGGTGGGCCAGAAGCCAGGTAAGCAAGCATCTTTCTCTCCAGAAAGACAGGAAACCCCAGAGATTTAACATTTGCCTTGGGCATATGTTCCGGTGATGGGTAATAAATACATCTCATCTCATGAGTGTGCCCAGATTAACAGCTGTGGAGAGATAGGGATGGCTGTCAGTTGCCTGCCACCCCGGCTGAACCACATCTAACCCTGCTTCTGTATCTGTTGAAGAAGACAGGTGAGGAAGCATAGGGACAAAGCCACATTATCACACATGCTTGGAAAAGAGCCCATTCCTCACTCTCACCTGCCCTTTGGTTGTTAGTGGTAATAAGTGACCATGAAGTCCCAAGCAGCTGCTGTGGCAGGACCCAAAATTAGATGTACCTGGGCATGCTGGGATGCAACACCAGACAGGACAGATGTGGTCACTACTGTCGCTGAGTTGGCTGGGCAGTTCCCTCTGAGCTAAGAAGGATCTCCCTGAAGAGAGTGAGAGTGCTGCAGGCCCCAGGTGGTAGGGGTTGAGGTGGGCCAACATTTTGCCCTTAGCCCTTGGTTTCCCATCTGTTAGAGATGACAAAGCAAAGGCCATGTCACCCCGGTGGCACTGGGATCCAATGACAGCTACAGAGAAAGCTCCATGTGCGGTATGGAAGGAAGGAGGGAGAGGGGATCATTTTCCTGCAGGGCGGGTGAGGTAGTCTGCAGCGCAGGGTGGGGCCGGGAAACCCATGCTGAATCACCTCCACCACGGGGCCATGGAAACGCTGAAGTGGGTCCAGATGGGGAAGACGTGAGCAAGGCCATGCTCAGCTCAGCAGGAGCCACTGCCAGCAGATCCTGGGGGTGCAGGGCGTTGGGGAGACAGTCCTGGGAGGGCTTGTGCGTCAGGAAACTGAAGGAACACGCTATTTCTCTGCAGGCATTGCTAACGCCCTGGCTGGCATTTCACCAGCCTTCCCGCCCACTCTGCTTTCTGAAATAATTCTCTCCAGGCTCTGATCTCCCCCATGGACACAGTTTCTGCCCAGGTCTGGGTTATATAGGGAGCTGGGTTAGACAAATAAGAGACCTTAGTGCCCCTGGGGCCAGGAGGATGCAGCAGCTCTGAACTGTGAGGCAAATGTGGGTCCTCTGGACCCCAAAGCCCCCAGGATCTGCTCCCTTCCCTGAACAGTTGCCAACTGGGGTCAGGAGACAGGGCTGCTGCTTCTGTACCTAAAGCCTGCTGGCCAAACCCTAGTCAATTCTTTCCCCTTGGTGAGCTTCCATTTTTTCATCTGTGAAAAGAAATTAAAAACATAAGCCCTATTTACTGGATAGAGATGCCGTGAGGCTGTAATGATCTCAGTTGTGGCGGTGTGTGGGAAATTTTACAATACTCTAGGTAGGGATGCGAATTGAAATGGTCATCATTAGCTCGACAATACGACAGCTGTTGCTGAGCCCTCATGTGCCAAGCCCATTGTGCCAAGAGCTTTAGTACCATTCCCTTGACCTCATGGCAGTGTCCTCAAAGGGACATACTGTTATTATCTCCATTATACAAAGGAGAAGACTGAAGCTCAGAGACTATAAGTGACTTGCCCAAGATGTGAGGCTGGCAAGCTCCTACACCATGATTCAACCTTGGCACTTCAAATTTGGGGCCTGTGTTCTGCTGGAATTATAAGTGTTGTTTGTCGACATGCAGAGTAGAACAGACTGTGGATGGAGAGGAGAGAAGCAAGGATCATCTCGGCTGCACCCCACTCACATCTCACAGTGAGCTAGGGTACCAGAAGGTCTCATTCTCCTTATTTTACTACAGCCTTTCAAGGCAGGAATTATTCTCCCCGTTTTATGGGCAAGACAGCTGAGGCTTAGAGTGGTACACTGCATGCCCAAGGTAACAGGCTGTACCCGCATGGAAGCCTATTGTGTTCCTTTGGCTTTCACCAACCCAGTCATGTCTCTCTTTAATGGCCATGCAATTGGCCATTGAGTTCTGGCCCAAACACTCTAGGGACAGAAGGGGCAAGAGTGACCTCAGGAGGACAGCATGAACAGGGGAGGCTTCTCAGAGGTGAGGGCAGGAAGGAAGCTGGATCTTGCCAGAGAGTCCAGGCGGTCCTGGGTCACAGCCAAGAAGGGCTTCCTACTCCCTGGGGAAAGGGTGGAGCCGGAGTCCCTTTCCTCTGCCTGGAGAGCCACCGAAAAGCCCACAGCACTGCCAGGTTATTAGTGGCTTACAGCTCCCTTGTAAATCTTCCTCTCATCTCTACCTGAGATTAGAAGAATCTCTGGGCAACTATACCCAACCTTCTGCAGTTGTACCACCTCTGCCTAGTGCAGTGTTAGCTACTGGCCATGGCATCTGCTGCCTTGGGTACTGCAAAGACTTGTATTTGATGTAGGTGATATTGATATCTTTTCTCCAAGATCTGAGTACCAGTCAAGCAGGGCAGGCTGAAAGGAGACGGGCTGCAGAGAATCGAGGTGGGCAGCAGCCTGGAGCTCAAGTTTCTTGCTACCAGCGCCTGCCATTTGGGAAAGCATCTGTGGGAAGGAAAGTGTAATGCTGGGCTCATGAGCAGGCCTCCGCCAAGCACTCACTGGATCACAGCTCACTAAGAGACCTGAAGTGGTCCTCTTCACAGAGTCACAGTTGGCCATAACTAGCAGGGCTCACTGAGGTCACTGGGCACATGGAGTCTCCGAAGCCCAGACACGTTAAGCAGTTTGTCCAAAGTCACTCATAAATTGCTGGTGAAACTAAATGCTGGAACACCAGACATCCCAGTTCAGCTGCCAGGTTGTGTCTTAAATGTTTTGTAGGTATTATAACATCTCATCTAAAAAGCCCTGTGAAATTTATGATTTTGTTATCTCTGTGTTACAGAGGAGGAGTTACCTTAGTATAAGTTAGCTTATAAGTTGGCTTAGTATAAGTTAGCTTATACTAAGGTATAAGAAGCTTAAATGAATTGTCAGTCTTCCAACCTGTGGGGGGGGGCAGGATTTGAACCATGAGAGGTCTGGAACTATGCTTTTGGGCAGTCATAGAGAGGGGTGGGGAGGTTGTGTTCTTCCTCCCACTTGGAGGTGGAAAAAGTTTTCAGGCTCTAAGAACACATGGGAGATTTGGCCACCTTAGGTGCTCTGGGGAAGTCAGGGACCCTCTGTGGTCCAAGCTTTCCTTTGCTGATAGCCATTTATTTTGGGGGTGGGGTGCCTAGAGGATTTATAGGACTTTCTAGTCCAGCAGACGTGGCTCTGAGCCTCAGGATGGGTGTACAGAGGGGCGAGGGGCTAGGTGTCAGATAAGGCCTGCCAGGGCCACATCCATCTGACTGAGGCAGAGGAGTTGCACCCAGACACAGCTGACAGGGTTCCTGGGCCAAGGAGAGGGCCTGCTCCTCAGGCTCCTGGGAGACAGGCGAGGCAGAGCAGGAGGCTGGCAGGGAGATGCCCACTGACCTTCCCACTCCCCACCCTGCAGTGGCTGCAACAGGGCTCTGTGCGCTCACAGACACAATCCCTTGCATCCATAGACACACATGTGTACACCCAGGACGTCTATATACCTGTTCTTATGCAAACATTGTTACACTATGAACTTTCATATCTGCACACATGTGAGAGCCTTAGATGTTCACACAGCTCTGCGATAGATGGACATGGGCAAACATGGTCCCTAGGGTCCCTTACCCATCATGCCTATTACATGGGGATACATGTGTCAGACTGACTGCAGAGGTACAGCATGACCTGGACACACTGAGCAAGGCGTGCATGCTTCCTCATGCAGGCTGTCCATCTC
This sequence comes from Tympanoctomys barrerae, assembly GCA_002564285.1. Classification (NCBI taxonomy): domain Eukaryota; kingdom Metazoa; phylum Chordata; class Mammalia; order Rodentia; family Octodontidae; genus Tympanoctomys; species Tympanoctomys barrerae. Next base: position 18,825 of record NDGN011534697.1, read on the forward strand.
CTCCTGCAGGTACAGGCTGAAAGCATGTTGTTTTCCATTTTCCTTTGCTTCACACCTACACTGCAAAAGCTCTCTTGCATTCATAGTCTGTCCCACAGGTGTATCCGTTCTTGCACACCCACTGCCACACACCTACATAAAGACTGAGCTACTTTCTCTCCTCCTTTCTTTCCCCATCTCTTTCTCTTTCATACCTACCCACGCAGTAATCCTAGCCTCTCTCTCCCTCTCACCCACACTGTTTATTTCCTGGTTTCCCACCGTCTTTGCTGTAGCTACTCCCCAGCACATGCGCTCAGCGTAAGCAGCACCCTGCCTGGTGACAATCTCCAGGATCCAGTTCCTGTCCCCCACCTTGGTACAATAGGACAGGAGCAGCCACAAGGTCAAAGGAACTCTCTGGAGCCCTTGAGGCCAGGCCAAGGGATGGGAGCAGCCAGAGCTGGCTGTCACCAGACCTGCACCTCTGAGCCTGCCCACTGGGGACAAGGAATGTCTCAACCTCAACGCTCGTGTTTCTGAGCGGGGAGTGGACATACATCAACACATTTCCAACTTCCTGTGTGGAAACCTAAATACTACTCTTGATGCAGAGGACAGATGAGTGTTTCCTTGCCCTTGTGGAACAGGGCAGAGACTCAGGGAAACTCCATGGAAACCAGGCTACCACTTTCTCAAGCGTGGTCCGACTTGTGTGAATGGTGCTTGTTAGTGGTCTTATTTTCAAGCTCACCAACCCCTCCTCAGGGAAGGTCTCAGGAATGTGGGAAAATGGGCTTTTACAGGCATACCCATGTATTGATGTGCAAGGACCACTGCCCTGGACAGGCACAGACAGGGCTGTTCCCAGCACAATGTCAATGGCATGCCTTCCAGGGGACGATGGGCACTCAGCCCCAGTGAGACCACACGGCATCCCTAACCTGCTGCTGACCACTGACCCAGTTGCGGGGCTGCAGCAGGCCGGTGTGTGATGGAGTGGCCCGCTTCAGCCCTTGTGTACCTGTGTCCTACCGAAGGAGAATGACTGGGGCCTCAGAGGCTGAGGTGAAGGCTTTGGGGAGCACGGGCCGGGCCGGAGGAGGTGCTGCATCTGGGTGGGAGGCGGTGTCACCCTTGGGGACAGAGCCACAGGTAGGTTCAGAAGGGGTTAGCAGTGGGGTGGATGGAGAGAAAAGAACGGGAACACGAAATGGCAACACACCTCGTTAGCAAAGGTGCAGATTCAGGGACAGACTGACAAACCTAGAGACACAGAGAACATGACAGGGAAGGCAGAAGGAGGGAAGGCGTACCGCTGGCAGCGGGAGGCTGGGCCCTCCAACCGGGAGTCGCACCACCGGGCGGGGCGGGCGGGGCGGGGCGGGGCGGGGCGCGGGGCGGCGCTAGGGCCCCGGGGAGCGCGGAGGAGTGCTCGGCCCTGGCCTGGGCTCCCGGTCCCCAGCCGCGCTCCGGGCTGCGGCGGCGGCGAGGAGGGGGCACCTGGCGCGGACCAACGTCGCCAGGTGTGCGCGGGCGGTGGCGCCGGGAGCTCAGGGACTGCGCCGCGCCGGAGGTGAGTCGTGAGTGAGGGGCGCTGGCCTTGCCCTCCCCACCTGCGCAGTCGCTGGCGCCGCCCGGCGCTGGTGGCTTCGTTGGGCTCCAGTCCCCGCACTCCGGGTGACCTTGCCAACTTGCTTCAGCACTGTGGGCCTCAGCTTCTCCACCTGTATGGTGGAGGCACAGAGGCAGACAAGTCTCCTGGCCTGGGAAGCGGCTCCCTGGGGCGGCGGGGGCTCCAGCCCTCGCGTGCCTCTCCGCTAACGGATTGGACCACGAGCCTCAAGCTCATGGGGGCCGCAGCCCGGGTCTGCACTCCAGTCTGCTCTGGGAGAATCGGGGGTGGGACTTGAGCCGGAGAACAGCGGTGGGGCTCTGCGCGGGCGGACTCGCGTGGGCGCCTGTGGGGGCGGCAGGGCGCCCGGGTTGGGCTGACACCCCCACCTATCCGGGCACCGCGTGCATCTGGCTGTGAGGGCCGGGCCCCATCTGGGTAAATCGGGTAAATTTAAGCCATTCCAGGGTGCCTTGTGGAGAGAGGGCACTCCTGAGCTTTCCTCATCAAATTCTCATGACACCTGGACTGTTGCCTCTTTGGCTCTAGGACCCAGGGTCTAGAGGTGTCCTGGGTGAAGGCAGGGTCACGCGCCGCAGGGTGGGGGATGGCAGGCTCCTTCCTCCCAGATAGGACCTCTGAGGAATCTGGGGGAAGGTCCCTTCCCCATGTTAGGGGCTTATCTGGATGGGGACAAGGACCCTCCTGTGTTCCATGTCTGGGATTTCTAGAAGGGACAGGAACTGAGGAGGAAGCAGCATGTAGTCCTTTCCTCCCTCGCAACTGTCCTGAGTGGCAGGTGGCACTGGGATAAACCACCTGGCTGTGTGGCCTTGGAGTGAGACCCTTTCCCTTGCTGGCTCTGGGAGAGGGTTGCTAGGGTAGGCCCTGGTGGCGGACTGCACTTGAGACAGCAGTGACATCTAGAGTGAGGGAGGTGACTGGAGGGGCAGACAGGGCCTGACCTAGTTGCAGGGGAGGTTGGAGGGCGTGGAAGTTGGAGGGTGGGTGAGATAGGATGCTGCTGGGGCAAGGTACACTCCCCCCCCCACGCCCCAGGTGAGGGACTAGAAGCCTTGCTGTCACCAGCCTGCTGGTCACCAGCCTGGGTCCAACCCCCATCCTGGGGGCACAGGCCCAAACTAAATGATTTGCCCCCTTTACTATATTACCTTAGGTAGTAGGATGAGACCATCCCAAAGGAGCATCTTCTGCCTGCCTCTCCACGCAAGACCCTGGCATGGCTCCTTCCCATCTCTGGTGCTCAGTTTCTATATGCAGTGTGATGTGCTAGGATCACTCCAATTTGATGTTCAGAGAACTTTTTTCCAATGTATCGTTTGCTGCTGCGTTAGCTTGGCGTGCAGCCCCCTTTACAAGCAGTGGACCCACCCTCCACCCCAACACCCAGCTAGCACTTAAGTTGTGATTGGAGCCAACATTTTATGATTAAAACAAGGTCTTTAACTCCCTCTCTCCCTTGTCCACTGCTGTTGCCTTAAACTCTGTCCCAAAGGTAGGGGGAAGACCAGACCTGTAGCATCCGTGTGCCTGGGTCCCAGCTATCCTCTCTGGTCAGCATTTTATCTCATCTCATTTTCCAGCTGCAGAGACTGAGGTCAAGGAAGAAGAGCTTTTCCCAGAGTGGTCCTGCATGTGGGTAGACTGCAGGGCCCTCTCCCAGGGAAAGAGCAATTCTCTGGAAAGTAGGAGGGGCACAAGTGTCCCTGGAGCATCTAGAATGAGGGGAGAAGCTCAGGAGGAGCCTCCCCCAAGCCAGGTTCCCAGAGTGATTGAGTGCTTCCTAGAGACCATATCACAGCCCCAGAAGAGACTGGGTGGGGGTCAGCACTCGCCAGGACTGCCCTCCTCCAAGGCTGAACGCACCTCCAGGCCAAGGGCCCTGACCTGGAAGGCACCCTTTCCTTCAGCATGGCTCCCAGGCTTCCAGACATGAGCTCATCAGAGTTGCTCCTGCCAGGAAGGGAGGGACTGAGGGGAAGCAGGCAGTGCTACCCGGATAGGGGCATCATGAGCCCCCTGCAGAGTGGAGGGGCACTGTTGGCAAGGCCTCCTGCTCTGGCCCCAGGGTAATGAGGAGCAGGGGCTGGATAGGGCAGCCGAGGGCCTAGTGAGGGGGTGGGGGTGGGCCAAGTGCTTAGGCTGCAGTGCCAGGCTGACCTCTGCCACTTGCTGTGTGACCTTGAGTGAATCCTTCCCTCTGTATGAACCTCTGTGTCCCTGGCTAGCAGTGGAGTGAAATGGGTGCTAAGGAACTGGGGTATGGTGGTAAGCAGGATAGACAAGTCCCTGCCTTCAAGGAACTTGCACTTTAATTGAGGGAATAAGACAGGGTGAAAGGAAGTAAATAAATCAGCAAAAACATTTCAGAGAGGTAAAAATAGCATGAAGAAAAGTCCTGCTAGGGATGACAAAATAGCTCAGTGGACTAAGCACCTGCTTAGGCAAGTACAGGGCCCAGGGTTGGATTCCCTGCACTACATGCTGTGCCGGCCCCCCTCCCTCCCCCGCCCCAGGTGTGCTGAGCCTGGTGAGACCTGGTATGGTGGTGCACACCTTTAATCCCAGTGCTGGGGAGACTGAGAACAAGAGGATCACGAGTCTCAACTGCATAGTGAGACCCTGTACCAAAGACATATAAATAAACAAGTAAATAGAAAAGTCCTGCTGTTAAGCTTGAAAGCAAGGGGAGGGGCTGCTTCAGGTAGGTGGCTGCAGAGGGCCTCTCTTGGGAAGTGACAGTGGAACTGAAGTCTGGACGTTATTTGAGGGTGCTCAAGGCTTCGTGGAGGAGACATGTGAGGACCTGGAACCAGACACATGGTGGGGATTTGGGAGGAGGGTGTTGCAGAGAATGGGAAATGGTCTAACCTAGGGCTGGAGGGAGGGTTGGTGTTGGGTGTAGGTTTGGTTCTCCGTTCCTGCCATGCTGTAGCCTGCAGACCCCAAGGAGTTCAGCTAGAAATCTGGTGCATGTGGGGGCTGGGCTTGCTTGTGGGGAGGCACAGGGAGTCTGTACAGAGTCCTTTGTCAACTGGCTGGACTCACTTGCCCCAAGGGTGGCCAGAGGAGGAGTCCATATGAGAACAGCCCCCAGGCTCTGTAATTCCAGAGGCTTACACAAAGCCCTCTCTCTGGAATGAAATCTTTACCAACTGGCTGCTGCATGAAATTCCACCACCCTAGCTTCATCTTTTCCACTCCATGAGGCTGGCCAGAGTGGTGCTGTGTTGACCCTGCCCTGCCCTGCCCTGCCCTGCCCTGCCCTGCCCTCCCGGTCTCCCTGGGTGCTGCAGGTGGAACACAAGTCAGTCTATTCCTTCACGGCCCATTCACAGATGCAGTGGTAAAACCCCAGGCTTCTCTGCTGGCTGGCCGGCCAGGAGATCTTAAGTACATTATGTAACTTCTCTGGACTTTGGCTTCCTCATCTATGAAACAGACAATAATAGGCCCTTGTCCTATTATCATGAAAAGGGAATGAGTTGATAAATGCTTTAAAAATAAGCCTCTACTTATTAATACTATTAGCATGGGTTGATCTGTGTTAAAATTGGAAGCCCTTCTGGGGAAATGGGCTCTTGCCCCAGACTCATCGGGCCTCAGTGTGAATTACTTTTTTTGATGTTTGGCCAGGAACAGGTTTAGGTGGTGGGAGGAGGAGCAGGATGAGCTCAAACACAGTGAAAGGGCCTGGACCATGCTGGTCTGGGGCAAAGGACCTGTTACCTCAGGCCTCAGCTTCTTTTCTGAGGTACCGTGAAGTAAGCAGTGAGGATCTGAGGGCTTCATGGATGTGACAGAGCTCAGTAGACCCCAAAAAATTGGGCCTGTGGTGTCAGATGCCAAGGAAGGGGCAGCTGGATGAGTCCATAAAGAAGACAGTAGTCTGACCTGAGACTTTTGTGTCTAATCCTCTAGAATAAAATATTTTAGAGACTAAGAGTGCTTGATAGATTGAAAGAAAAAAAAAAAACCCAGTTACATAAAAGTATAGTTTATTGTTACTATGTGCCACGAATGTTTTTTTTTTTTTTTTTTTTGGTTGTTTTTTTTTTTGGCAGAACTAGGGATTGAACTCAGGCCCTTGTGCTTGCCAGGGAAGCACTTA
>NDGN011534725.1:0-10599 GCA_002564285.1 Tympanoctomys barrerae
ATAAGTGCTTCCCTGGCAAGCGCAAGAGCCTGAGTTCAATCCCCAGTTCCACAAAAAAAAAAAGAAAAAAAGCCTCCTTCAACACCCAAGCCACTTTCCACCTGTATCTCCTCCAACTGTTGGAGGTCTAGGGATGGGGAGCAGTGAGGCAGAGAACACTAACTGGGATCCAGGCTGGAAACTGTTACATGTGCACATCTAAATAGCCAGCTTCTTCAGCTTTAGGGCCGGGGAGATGGCTCAGTAGGACCGGAGTTCACTCCCTGGTCCCACACACAAACACAAAAAAAGCCAGCTTCCCCCTGCCCTCTTGCCTGCTTATAGGACCCAGGGTCCAAGGCCGAGGTCAAGCAGCAGAAAAACAGCTCAGAGATTTCTCCACAGGCCTCTTCTCAGATCCACGTCGGCCTTGCTGAGGGCCTGGAGTGGGGCCCTGAGTGGTAGGACGGAGCAGCAGTGAATCTTGCCTTGTAGCAGCTGCCTCCTTGGCCTGGGCCAAGTACCGGCCCATAGTGGATAATGGCCAGGTAGCCCCAGCCCCAGTCCTACCTGGCCCTGCTCCATCACCCTGGTATCCCTTCCTAGCACTGAGACTGCCCTCCCTGCTAGCCTTTGCCTACTCTCCCACATCATGCGGCCCAGGTCTTCCTCACAGACCTCTGCTAGGCACAGACCTCCTGCAGCCACCCCGGGAATCTCTAGGTTGAGCCATACTCCCCAGGGCCGAGGCTGAGGCTCAAGGAACTGGGTCGCTGCTTCCCCTTGACTAGCTGGGGCTGGGAAGATTTGTGACGGCCTGGAGCGGCAGGCGTGGTGGGCTGGAACGGGCTGTGAAAGGTGGAAACAAATCATCTTTTTTATTGGCAATTTTCACAGGGCTGTTCCCTCCCTCCCCTCCTGTCCCCGACAGTGTCAGGCAGTTCTGATTAAAAGTAATAGATGATCCTGCCCTGCTCTCGGTTGTCATTGTGGGAAGACATCAGCCTGGCTTCTAGTGGGTCACTGTGGAATGACTTCTTCCTCCTAGGAGCCAGGATTGTGTTGGACCCCAAAGGACACAGTGGAGGTCCCCAGCCTCCCCACCCCCAGGAGAGCCCTGAGCCTCTGCTGGAGCTGGCAGGAGCTGCCCTCTGGGCACTGCTGACCCACCGTTCTTCACACTTGTCTGCGCTGCTCACCACGAAGTGTCACATCTTTCCATGGCTTTCCCTGAGGGACCAGGGCACAGGCTGGAGGGGCTCTGAGATCTGTTCTGAAGAGAGACAGCAGGGGCTTGTCAATTTCAGAATGGAGACAGGGACCCTAGTGGTCTCTGAGTAGACCACCAGTAGCTGAGTAGCTGCCTGTGGCAGTTCTGGGAAAGCTGGATAGTAGGTGTCCAGTAGGCCAGAGAGCCACAGAAGGATCTAGAAGTGCCAGGGATCCTTGTCGTTAGGCCCGCAGTTCTTCCTGAACACTGCTGGGTGCAGGCAGCCTGCTGCATGCGGACTTTGCACTCCGCCACCTTCAGGGAGCATGTTCTGGAGGACAGACTGGCAGGCCAGTGTCCAGGTTGGCAGGGCCAAGAGGAGGGCCATTGCACAAGGCTACTGGGTGAAGCCAGCCACAGTGGAAGCCCTCATTGCTCTGAATAATGTCACAGGTCCCCCTGCCTGTTCCACCAGGCCCAGGAGAAGAGCCCTGTGCCAGGGCCTCAGCCTTGGTGGAAGCAGCTCAGCATTCCGCAGTCCTCAGCACTGCCCTGTGCTGCCCCTTCCCTGGAGGGACCACTGGCTCTCCTGCCTGCTGAAGTACCAGGCACTCCCTTCTGCGCAGATCCCTGCCTTTTTGCCCTAAGCAGATCCTGGCAGAGGATACCTCCCTCTGAATGCTCTGTGCCCTTCTGCCCTCTGGCCTCCACCAGGCAGACATCCTAAAACCAAGGGGGGAAGAAGGAATGGTGTGCAGACCCAGCCTGCTCCCTGCAGGAACTGACAGAGACCTTGAGAGGGCCCTGGGGCTGGAGGCCGCGAGCTGGTCATGCTCACCAAGGCCATTCACCCTGCTGATCACCCCAGCACCTCCCTGCTCTGGGACATGCCCAGTCTCCCCCTCCACTGGAGAAGGAAAGAGAAAGAACATGGAGAAGGATGTACGGGACCCTGATTACTTTCAGCGGTGCTGTTGACCTGCCCCAGAACATGGCTCTGGAGTTGCATGAATCTACATTTAAAGATTCTTTCCCCTGTGGATCTGGGCCCCACACCAGACCCTGGCGGAGGGAGGGTAATTCCATCCCCTCTGACTCACTGCCCTGTCTTGTTTTCCAGCTTTCACCATCATGATCGTGCTGGCCCTGGTCCGAATCGGGAAGGGGAAAGGGGAGGGGCGCCCACCCCTGGCTGACTTCTCAGGGGTCCGGAACCTGTTTGGGGTGTGCGTCTACTCCTTCATGTGCCAGCACTCCCTGCCCTCCCTCATCACCCCCGTCTCCTCCAAGCGCCACCTCACGCGCCTGGTGTTCCTGGACTACACGCTGATCCTGGCCTTCTACAGCCTCCTGTCCTTCACTGCCATCTTCTGCTTCCGTGGAGACAGCCTCATGGACATGTACACACTCAACTTTGCCCGCTGTGATGCCGTGAGCCTGGCCGCTGTCCGCTTCTTCCTGGGCCTCTTTCCTGTCTTCACAATCAGCACCAACTTCCCCATCATCGCTGTGACCCTACGCAACAACTGGAAGACGCTCTTCCACCGCGAGGGCGGCACATACCCGTGGGTGGTAGACCGAGTGGTGTTCCCCACTATCACCCTCGTGCCCCCTGTGCTGGTGGCCTTCTGCACCCATGACCTGGAGTCCCTGGTGGGCATCACGGGGGCCTACGCAGGTACTGGCATCCAGTATGTCATTCCCGCCTTCCTGGTATACCTCTGCCGCAAGGACACTCAGCTGGCCTTTGGCTATGGGACTGTCAACAAGCACAGGTCCCCATTCCGCCACACATTCTGGGTGGGCTTCGTGCTACTCTGGGCTTTCTCCTGTTTCTTCTTTGTCACAGCCAACATCGTCCTCAGCGAGACCAAGCTCTGATGGCAGGACATCCCTGGTAACTGAAGGTTTCGTTGCCACCCAGGCCTTCGCACGGGCAAGGCAGGGGCTCTCAGGGGGCCTCCTCAGCAGGAGGTCTCCCTGCCGCAGGACTGCCTGATCTGCACCTGGCCTGGCCTACTGCGGCCACTCCCAGATTCTAGAAGGTACCCTTCTGTTTTACACTCTACCCCTACCTCTGGAGGCAGGCTCCTCCCTCTGTATGGTAGAAGAGGCAGGCTGGCACTGCCACTATTTATAACAGGCCCCATTTCCCTCCTCATCCTTCTCAGCCCCTCCTGCACCCTTGTCTGTCCACCACTAGCAGCTGCTGCCTCTTCAGGGGCCAATCCCAGGCTATAGCCATCCTGCCAGGCTATAACTCAGCCTGCCTGTGACAGGCAGGGCCCACCTTCCTCCCAAGCCTGAGTTGCTAAGTACTGGTCCTTAAGGTAAGCCTGGCCAGCCCCAGGGATGAGAAGAGGGAGCGCTAATTGGCACCAGGGTCCCCAGGCCAGAGTGTGAGGCCCCTTGCTGTGGGTGCCAGCTCTGGGCAGCAGGAAGATGGCACACGCGTTCTGCAGGACACACAGCAAGCTGTAAGCTGTGGCCGATGCCAGGGGAGGTCAGGCCTCCTGAGCAGCAGCCCAGCTCGCTGCCATGCTCTGCTCCAACTCCAGAGGTGGCCACCACAGAGTCTGTCCGGAGGTGCTCAGTGGTCACATGCTCCGTGACACTGGACAGAGCCCAGTGGGTTGGACAAAGCCCCTGCCACCTTTCCCATGGCAGAAGGCCAAGTGCCACTCACCTCTTCCTCGATCACGCATGCACCTACTGGGCCAGTCACCTTGGTACCCAAGTGGCTAGCGAACTACATTTTCCACGTGCCTTCTGCTTTGGAGCTGGGGATCCTTCCTGACCCTGACTTCCCCCAGCCCCGGGCCTGGTCCCACCCATCCTGGAGCGCAGAGCAGCTTGCTTTGGAGCTGCCTCTGGGGATATCAGGGGCTCAAGCCCCTGCCCCTCCCTGTTGATTTCAGTGCCTTGCTCACCCCTTGTGCCGGAACTTTCACCTCCTCCCTTCAGTACCTCAGCATCTTTATTAAAGCTTGGACAGCAGATAATGCTGGGTGTCCTGCGGCCCAGGGCAGATTGTGGGATTAGCAGGAGATGTGGGCTTTGCAGGCAGCACCCCTCCACCTCTGGCCCTAGCATCTCTGCCTCTAAGAGTCGTGGGTGACAGTTGACTTCACTGTTTTGTCACTACTGTCGCATGCCAACTGTTCTCATGGCTTTCCACTCGTGGCACCAGCTTCCACCCATGTGAAGAGAAACACCCCTTCCCCATCTGCCACTGTGGCATCTTTCCAGGACACCATGCCCTGGAATGCACGAAGAGGCCAGTACCATGATGGCGAAGCCTGGAATGACAAAGACCTGCCTGGCACCCTGTGCTTGGGCTCTCCCTGAAGCTGCCCAGCTGTTTGCTGAGAACTCAATTAAAACATCTGTACTTACTCTTCTCCAATTATATTCCTTCTTGCTTAAGGACAAAGCAAATTAAATCATCCTGCTGCCCCAGGCTCCAAACCAAATTTTGGATGCAAATTGATTAGCATCATAAAGCTCAGGTTGATTTATGTGACAGTCTCAAGCCAGCCCTAGTGGCTGAGTTCCCCTCCACCTCCCAGCCGGCAGCCCCAGCCCTGGATGGAACTGGTCCAGGGTGACCACGTCTCTGATGCCAAGCTGGGGCCCTTCCCGGTACCACTGTCTCTTTTCTCCTCTATCTCCACCTGCTGTCTGTTGCAAGAGGTCATATGAGGTCACCTTGTTCTATACCACCAGGCCTCTGCCACTGATGCAGCCAGGCAGGCTAGCGTAAAAAGAGAGAACCCTGATTAGCTAGATTTGGGGGTGATACTACATATATTAACCCTAGTCACCTGCACGTTTTTACATCAGTTTGATGAAGATGGGAAAGCTAGGTCATGACTTCCATTTGCAGAGGGGCAGTGGTGGGGAGCACACCAAGGATGCCATCCCAGCCTGGTCCCAGGTACAGGTGTCACTGGAGGAGACACTAAACTCGGCATCCTCCAGTAATGTCCCCAGGACAGGCAAGGCCAAGGTGGGAGTACCATTCTTTGTATTGCCCCCTGCTGAAGCACCAGGTCCTCCTGAGCCCCAGAGCCTGGTGCCAGCAGCTTTGGCTGTTCACCTGAGGCCAAAGTGGCGGCTGAGGCCTGGTGATGAGGCAGATGGCAGGTGACAGGCTGGAAGGTACTGCTGAGTGCTGGAAGGTGTTTGTGGGCACGGGGCCAGGCCCCAGGCCACAGCTGTGCTCTCCACGCAAGGCGCAAGGCAGGGAGCAGCCTCAGCAACAGGCCCATGCCGGAGCTGCTCGGCCTCCCAGGAAATCAGCCCAGGGGCAGTGGAACGCTGAGGCTTCAGCCTGCAGGGTGGCAGAGTCCCAAGCAAGACTCACTCTTGTGAGGGGCCACAGAAAAACTGGCTCTTAGAGACCACAATCCAGAAGAGCCCTGCCAGCTGTCTTCTGTGGGGCTGGCAGTGTCACCTGCACGCTGAACAAAGCAGCTTGTAAGGAGGGCACAGCCTGTGCAAGCCACCAGTCCTCTTCCACTGTGAAGTGGGGTAACAGCACAGATATGGCCTATCGTCTTGGGAATTAAAGGAGTGAGCTTAGCGCCTGGCCCAGAAGTGCTCGCTGGATAAAGCTTTTTACTGATGCTTATCTCCCTTGTCGCTTGCCAGCCTTAGCTGCAGTTGTCACCCATGACCTAGGACTCACGACTCCAGACACCTAACTGGTTTCCAGGCTTCTAATGAGAGGAGTATTGTAGCCACTTCCTGCTGCAATGCACAAGCAGGAAACTAATCAGAATTCTTCAGGGCCTAGAGGGATTTTTGAGGAGATGGGTTGGCTCTGGCTTCCCAGCCCCCCTTGAGGCTTGACTAGCCAGCCCTTCCTTTCCAAAGTATGAGGCAGAGCCCAGCATTGTGGTGCACACCTTTAAGCCCAGGTACCTAAAGCAGGAGGATCATAAGCTCAGTGGCAACCCAGGCAGCTTAGGCCCCATCTCAAAATGTTTAAAGGGCTGGGGGTGCAGCAGTGAGTGGTAGACTGGCCCTGGGTTCAGCCCCCAGCATGGGGGTTGGGGGCCAAAGCAGGAGAGGCTGGATTCTGGTGGAGGACATGATGCTGGCCCTTTTCTGGGCTCTTCCCCCTTTCCCCCAAGCTAGCTCCCTGGAAAAGGGGCAGGAGATTTTGGCTAAAGACAGATGAGAGAAAATAGCTAGGGGAGTAGCAGCAAAGAACCTGTGAAGACTAAGATCGTCCTACCGTTAGGGTCAGATTCTCCCAGTGTCACGCCAAAATGAACAATAGCCCCATTCTTCAGGCCCTTCTTTAGGGTGCTAAAGTAACCATAGTATCCCTTCCTTGTACCCTGCAAGGCTCCCGTTGGAGTCAGGAGAGGCAGAGGGTGGTACTTCTGTGCAGGGAGCCTGGCTGCTCGTCTCGAACCCACCGTGACTGTCCTTCTGCATCTCCTTTTCCCAGCACACCCCTCCAAATATTCCTGGAGAAAAAAAGACAGCCAGAGCTGGGCCCTGTGAGCAGAAGCTGCCCCTCCTCGAAGCCAGCAGCAGGCTCAGCTCTACATTTGGCTCTTAATTAGCTTTCCAGTTCTTGGTTATTAATGATCTTGGGCAGCAAGCGGAGCAGTCTAGACCTCACGACTCCTCCCAGCCTCACCTGCTGCAGCTTTTGCCCGGGAACTGCACTGCAAACCAGGCTTGGGGAGGATAAGGGATCAAGTTCAGGGCCTCGTGGCCAGTACTTAACTGTCAGTACTGTGACTGTGACCAAGGTCAAGCTCCTTTCACGCACACGCCAAAACTCACACATGTTGCTGAGCCCCTGATCTGGACCTTGCTCCAGCCAAGAACATTGATCTTGTAGAGAAAGTGAATTTGACCATAATGGATGAAGGCCACCCTTTCTGGGGACAGTCAGACTCACCATGAATGGAGGTATAGCCCATCCTACTGTTTTATCCCTAAAGTAAATCATAAAGGTCCAGTTCTGGCCTTTACCCAAACAGTGGGGGCTTGGGAAACTGAAAAGGATACCCAGCTTTTTGAGCACCAGCAAGAAGCTAAGGGAGAGGACACTGGGCAGACTCCAGTGGTCTTTGCCTTCAGCACTCCCTCCCCAGCTTGCTTCCTCTCTGTCCACCTGAGCTCAGAGGACAGCCACCCCCAACCTGTACACCCTCACCAGTGGGGGAAGGGTCTAACAATGGATGGTGCCCCTGTGTGCCACATGGATGCCTCTTTGCCTCACAGTTACTGTGGAAGGACAGATGTCAATGCACATGTGAAAGCATTGCATAGTATAAGCAAGAGCTATCTTGTGAGCTGGCGCAGGGCCAATGAAGTGTGACAGCAGAAGGAGGTTGGCTGGGAGCCCCAGAGGGAGGTTAGAGGGCTGGAAGGATGGCTGGATTCTCCCACCTGAGAAGTCCTGGCAGCAGTGGGGCCGAGCCTCGCCCAGCCCTAATGCCACTTGGCCAACGTCCAAGACCGCTGAGTAGATGTAGCCAGTCAAGGCACAGGCCCATGCGGCAGCCTACCCACAGCTGACCTTCTATAGCCGTTCCCAGCTTGACAGTGTCAGGCTCCCAGGGGGTCCTGGTAAGGGAGGAGAGCCACAGCCCTGGCACAAGCTCTCTTTTCAAAGAGCCTTGAAGGATGAACTCCATTTACCATGTCCAGGCTGAGCACAGTTGTCACCTCTAGCACTGGTTGAACTGGCACTGAGTGCTAAGTGGCTTCTGCTGCCTGGAGCCCCTTCCTCAGCTCCTTCACACCCCAGATCGAGACTGTCTTCCTCACAGGAAGCTACCCAGCTACACAAGCAGTTGGCCTCTCCAGGATACTCCCATGATGCTGTTGCTTGCAGGCTGTGATGCCCTGTCCAGGGTGCAGAATGAGACAGCCAGGGCCAGTGAATTGTAAAAGGTCAGTTTAATGTCCTGGAGGAAACTCCAGCTAGATGGAGCAAGAGGCAGGAGGTCTCTGCCCCAACCTCAAGTTTCCAGCCTCCATGCCCCCAAGCCAAGGCCACAGCAGCCATGACCAGGGACTGGCGAACATCCAGGCAGGGTCACCCTCTGGGGTCCCACCCTTCTGCTCACTGTAACTCAGGCTGGGTGGACAGGACTTTGTGTGATTATGGAGACAGCAATAGCCCAGCCCACTCTAGGACCTGAGCCTGCTAAGGTCACTGAGGTGGCCAAGAAAGCCATCACCTGCCAACGGGGTTCCATGGCCAGGATTTCACAGAAGCCCGAAATGTTCCAACCTGCCTGCCTTCTTCCCTTGGCAGTGCCAGGCAGAGAATCCAGAGCAGCAGGAACCCAGAGTGCCTGGCATCTCACACTTCTGACTCCAGGCTGGAGACCCGCCTCCAAGTGCAAGGTCCCAGGAAGCCTTGCGCCCCACAGGCTCCCCTGCTGACCTCTTCCAACGCCCCACTGTCCCTGTAGCCTGTGCTCAGCCCCATGGTCCTGCTCCTGTGCGCTGGAGGGCCCCAGACCTCAGTGAGCCAGGGACTTTGGTTGGCACAGGGTGGGAGGTGAGGGCAGCCCATCCCCCAGCAAAAGGGTACTTGGGCGTGGGTGTGCAGGCAGATGCGCTGCCCAGGCTGCCAGGCCGGGGCCGCAGCAGGCACGCCCTCCCAGCAGGCCTCCCGGTGGGACAGGAGCCCCATGGAGTGTGCCTGTGCCAGGCGCCTGCAGGTAGGTTGGGCATCAGGACAGGCGCAGGCGTGGCCGGTGCACCCAAAGGTCAGCGAGCCAGGGCGAGTGAAGGCCTCAGCCACGGAGCTGGGCAGGGAAGCGTGGCGCGGGCGAGGGCCGTGGGCCCAGGCCGCACGCAGCAGAGCCTCCCTCCGGGCCAGCTGTTCCGGGCCTAGCAGTGGTATGTCATCTGGCTCTGGGGGCTCGGTGAAGAGCGGGAGGAAGGGGCGTCGGCATCTGTCGGCTCGAGGGAAGGAGCTGTAGTGACAGTGTGCAGGGGACAGGGGGCGCTCTGGGAGCGCGCGCAGCTCGGAGGCCGAGAGGTGTTGCTCTCTGTGCCCGGCCCGCACTGGCCACCGCGTCTCCCAAGGGGGCCGACTGCACACCCGGGAGACGTTGGGCATCTGCGTCCCGGGCGTCGGGCAGCAGCTTGGGGACTGCGGGGCCCTGCGCATTAGCGTGGCGGGACCTCCGGAGGGCTGCCCCCAGTTCCTGGGGCTAGGCTGGGGCGGCGGCGGGGTGGGGGTGGGCGGGCGCGGGGCGGGGCCAGCACAGGCGAGCGGGGGCATGCGACGGTTGCTGCCCCAGCTCTCGATGGTGCGTGTGGCACGGTCCAGGGAGTCGCTCACGCCCGCTGTGGTCACCATGTCCCTCGCCGCCTGCAGCATCTTGAGCACACTGGCCTGGGCGGAACCGGCAGTGAGGTCTGGGCTGGGCTGCGGCGTGGGGCTGGCAAGGCTTTGCACCCCGCCGAAGCAGCTGTAGATGCCCTGGGCAGAACAGGGGAAGCAGGCTGTGAGCGGCCCGCCCTGTCCGACGCCTCAGCCTTCTAAGTCCTAGAACCAACTATTCATGAGAATTGCTAGGCGCCAGGCACCATCCTGCAGATGAAGGAGGTTGTGAACTCTGAAGGTTGACTCGTTCTCCTGATCACAGTTTATGGTAAAGGGCATTGTGGGGACCCCAGCCCCTCACCCTGGAAGCCATGCCGCCTCTCAGGACTCAGTCTGTACATCTGCAAACGGGGCCTTGACCAGCTCTGCCCGATCTGAGTTGGGGCCCTAAAACCGGGCTCTGGGCAAGGGTGCACACCTACCCTGCTGAAAGCCAGCAAAAAGTCCAGCTGGGACGTGCTGGGTACCGAGTGGCGCAGCTTCCAGTAGACCAGATGCTCCCAGGCAAAGACCAGCAGAGCCAGCCCCATGGCCACCAACAGCATGTAGAAGACCCCGGCCATGTTATCGATGTCCAGCTTGCTGCTCATCACCTCGTTCTTCTCATTCTGGCAGATCCCAGAGAGCCACACTGTCTCCAGTTTCTGTGTCTCTCCTGCAGGGGGGAGGGGTCACAGCTGCTCAGAAGACCCCATAGCACATCCACAAGCCTGGATAGAAGCTCAGCAGAGCCAGGAGGAGTCAATGAGCAAAAAGTCAACCAGCAAGAAGAAAGGAAAAGGCCCAGTGTGGGAGTGCACACCTGTAATCCACACTCTAGGAGGCTGAGGCAGGAGGACTGCAAATTGAAGCCCAGCCTGGGCAATTTAACAATACCCTTTCTTAAAATAAAAAATTAAAATTTCTACAGAAATTGGGGATATAGCTCAGTACAAAGGCCCTTGTTCAATCCCCTGTACCACCAAAAAGGAAGGGGAAGAGGAGAGGAGGAGGAGGAGGAGGAGGAGGAGGAGGAGGAGGAGGAGGAGGAAGA
>NDGN011534725.1:10649-30155 GCA_002564285.1 Tympanoctomys barrerae
AGGAGGAAGAAAAAAGGAAGAAGGGCTGGAGGAGGAGAAGAACAAAAGCAGAGAGGACACTGGAGAGGGGTGAAGTGAGGTGTTCTAGCCTCTGTATCCTCTACCTGCCTACCCCCAGCAAAGTACACCTGTGTGCCCAATAAAGGTTTGTGGGTCAGGTAAATGTCAGCACCCGTTCATTCACTCATTCATTCACTTGTTGACCATCTCCATGCCAAGTCTGGAGCAGGGCCACAAAGAGCCTGCAGCACCCTCATTATCTGCTCTCCTTATTAGGTGTCATGGGGAATTAGGACAGAATTTTATCTAATCAAGATGGAGCTCCGCTAAATTCTAAGTTTTCTGTGGACTTAGGGGCAGCTGGGCTAGATCACTCACAATCACAGGTGACCTGCCTCTCCCTAGCTGCCTAGGCTCACTCCCAGGGACCTCTCTGTACCCATATGGCTTAGGCATGGAGAAGGGTAGAGACCCTGACAGCCCTGCGGTCTGGGGCCCAATACCGACCCTCCATGGTCCCCAGCCGTGGCAGTACCCACCGTCACCCAGGAACTGCAGGAGCGCCAGGTCTATGGCCCGCTTCCAGTGGGAGTCCTTCTGCATGGCAATGCCATAGCCGGTGGTGGCGAAGACCTTGCCAGAGCCAATGGTGACCAGTTTGCAGCCCTCATCCTTGCCCGCCATGTAGTTAAGGACAGCCGCGTCATAGATGAAGGCATCCAGCTTCCTGGGGACATACAGTCCTGAGGCTCAGGGACCATAAGGAAAGGAGGGGGAACCCAAGCCTGGAGCCTGCCAGGCATTTGAACACGTGATCCCACTGGGTACTGCTGCAGAGGGACAAATGGGCAGAGCCTTCTCTGGAACCCTTGGGTCCTAGATGTAATGAGGACCTGCACACCCTCCTCAGAAAGGCCAGGGGACTCTGCCCCCACAGGACACACATCCCCTCTGCCTAGCCTCTCCATACCCCTAAGGCCAAGAGAAAGTCAGGAGCACCATCTCAGGCCAAGGTGACCTCTGACCAACCCCACAGCTGAGTTTCTGGGACACACTGTGGGCATGTTTTCACTGCAAGCTCCACTCTGAACTTCCCTGGTGGTCTAGTGGTTAGGATTCGGCACTCTCAAGCTCCACTCTGTCCCGAGACCTTGTCACATCCTCTCCAGGAGTCACACAGGACAGCCCAGCCCTGCTGTTCCTACCTTGGGTGTCTCCAAAAGAGACACAACTGTGGAGACACGTGGCCAGAGATGGAGGACGGGGGCAGGGCCAGGGACCTACCCCATCTTGAGGCTGGTGAGCGCATCCTCCACCGAGCGCTGGTTGAACTTGACCATGTGGGTGTGCATATCTCGGTAGTTGCTGCGGATGTTCCGCTCCGTGCTGCCATTGGGCACCGTGCCAAAGCGGAAGGGCGGGTACTGATCTTGAGGCCGCTGAAACTGCAGGTGAGCCCAACAGCCATTTGTCCCCTTCACCCAAGCTTTCATGCACCTGAACCCCCAAACCCAGCCTACAGCCCGACCCCAGGGGCTTGCATCATCAGAATGGAATCATCGCACACACTGTCCAGGCTGCTCTTGTGCTTTGCAGATGGGCACCTTGAGGCCTGAGAAAGGGGACACTTACCCAAGCCCCTCAGTCAGTGGACGAGAGTAATCTTCTGTCTCCAGCCCCCTCCTCACCAAGCCCCCTAGCTTCTTCCTGCTCCAGCCCCCAATTTAAATTCCCCAGCTTCCAGCTGCCCTGTGTCTGCCTGCCCCAGGCCCGTCCCTGCTCCAAGCACCCCACCCCACCCCCCCTCCACCAGCCAAGGCCCTGGAACCTTCTTGTCACTGAGGCCTGACACTGTGTCAATGTACTGCTCCTGGATCATGAAGGCGGCCAAGTTGGCAGTGTAGCTGGCGAGGAAGATGACAGCAAAGAAAGCCCAGACTAGGACCATGATCTTGCTGGTAGTGCCCCGGGGGTTCTCGATGGGCACTGAGTTGTTGAAGACCAGCGCCCACAGCAGCCACACGGACTTGCCAATGGTGAAGGATGGACCCCCAGGCTCTGGGATGCAAAAGGGGGTGCTGCTCAGGCTTTGATTATTTTTTTATTGCTGGATACTGAACTCGGGGCCTTTGCCCTGAGCTACATCTCCAGCCTTTTCTTATTCTGAGGCAGGTTTTCACTGAGTCACTGAGTTGCCCAGGCTGGGCTCCAACTTGTGATCCTCCCCCCACCGTCTTGGCCTCCCAGGGCTTTGGGAGGCATGAGCCACAACACCCAACTGCTTGGGCTCCTCTTGCCCCCCACAAGAGGGCTCCTGGGGAAGCCCCATTCTAGGCAGGGACCCATCAGTGGCCATTTCCACCCTGCCAGGTGACAGCTTACTCTTGCCCTTGGTGAGGGTCTGGTTGTAGCTGACAGGGCTGAAGTACTCGAACATGAAGACTGTGATGGCCACCACGGTGAGGCACATGACAAACATCATCACCCACACTGCTGGGCTGTAGGGCTCTGGGGACAGAGGAAGGTGGCTCAGAGACCTGGGTGCCCCCCAGCCTGGCTCACCAGGTAGAGACTGCTAGCACTAGGTCTAAGGAGGGGCCTGCCAGCCCTGTGTGTGCAGCCAAAGGAGCCTCAGATTCTCCGAGCAGCAGAGTGCCAGGAGAGACCCCAAGGAGGCGTCTTGCCGTCTTGCCGGGGTCAGGCACACGTCCCGCACAAGACTTCTTTCTCTTCACATCCCTTGGCTGGCCCAGCCTGGATGGTGGGATCCCCCTGCTTGGACTCAGGGCCTCTGAGGTCAGGTCTTATTCCTCATCCTGTTGACATGGAAACTAAGACTCCAGGTCTCAGTCCCACAGAGGAAGAAATCATTACTGCCATGAGTACTTGCTCCTGTGCTGTGAAGATCACCCTGGATGTGGGACTTTGCCTGTGACCAAGGATTGCACTCAGAGAGGTCAGCGGCTGGCCTAAGGCCACCTGGGGGGAGAAGACCACCCTCTCCCTTTCTCAGCCCCCTCCCGTCTTCACAGCTCTCTGCACCACCACCCACTGCATGTCCCACCTGGTCTCCTGCTCGGTGCTTTGGGAGGGCGAGGACCCTGGCTGTACCTCCACCCCTGGCTGCAGCTGTCCTGGGGGCCTGGCTGAGCAATGCTGAGCTCCAGCTGAATGAGAAGCTGGCATCTCTCCCGCACTCCCCTCAGCATTCCTCCCCCCATCCATGGCCCCCTGTCCTGGCTCTGGCCCCTCACAATGGCTTCATGGTTGGCCTCAGTCTCCTCACTCTTCCCAGACTCAGAACATGGCACCAGGTTCACTCTTCCTTCTCCAGCTCCTCCTCCTCCGATGGCCCCTGCGTCTCTGAGGCTGCTTGCTCCACCCCGAGGGCCGCCCCCGCCCTCCCTCTCCCCATTCCCACATGCCCACCCCCTTGGCCCTCTTCCCAGCCTCACCCAGGAAGGCTGAAGGCGACACGGTGCCGTTGCTGCGCGCCACCATCACACTGATGCCCGTCTCCACAAAGGGCACAGAGAAGTCTACGATCTCAGAGCGTTCCTCATTGATGGTGAGGGAGCCAATGGCCATGTCTGCCCGCTTATAGTACACCTGGGGGCCCCAAGGGGATCAGCAAAGGGGTGCCCAAGGGCTGCAGCATTCTCTCCTGTCCTCTCCCAGCACCCCAGCAGCACCGCCCACCAATAGAATCTGTCATTCCCGCCTGGGGTCCTCAGAGCTCACCTTCCAAGTACTGAGTGTCCTTGGGTGAGGGTTATCACTGGTGGCAAACCAGTTCCTCCCACCCCTGGGGGTGACTGAGAGAGGCATAGGGCCTGGCAGCAGGCAGAGTGGCCCAGGGGCGGGCCTACCTCCCCGATCATGCCGTTCCACACTCCGCGCACTCGCTTGCCGTGCTTGCCATTGGTCACCAGGTACAGGTCGTAGGAGAACTTGACCACCTTTGCCAGCTTCTTGAGGATGTCAATGCAGAAGCCCTTACAACAGAGCTTGGTGTAGGGGGCTGTGTCACTGCTGCTGAGCCACCACCCGAGAGACCACAAGAGTCAGAGCCCAGTGTCACCAGCAACCCCAGCAGCTCCTCCCAACCTCACATGCAGACCTCACCCCAGAGCCCATGCATAAAATATACACACTCAACAGCCAGCTCCACGGCAGCACCCAGATTGCACCAGACCTGAAAGTGTGGTTGCTTTGCCTGCGGCAGGGCACAGTGTTGGGCACACAGCCACCGGTGCCAGGGTCAGGGCTCTCCACGATGACAAAGGGCCGCTCTTCCAATGTGGCCACTGTCAGGTGCCGGCTGTCCACTACAGGCTGCAGAGAGGCACTGTATCGAGGCCACACTGGGTACTTCATGTAGAGGACACCATGATCCCAGCGACCCACCTGCAGAGGACAGGCAGCCTCAGCCCGGGACCTTTAGCCTTGCTATCCTCAGTGCCTAAGTGTAGTCTGCTAGAGCCAAGAGTCCTCCCTCTCACCCAGGGACAACTCGAGCAGACACAGGAGGGCTGGGGTCGGGACATGTGGAGACCAGAGCAAGTTGCTAAGCATGGGCCAGCAGGACAGGCCTCAAGGCCTTTCACACTGAGGCCCAACATCCTCCATCACCCGGTCCTACTTCCTCAGTCTCCATGACCCGAAACCCACTTGCCATGTCACTTTAAAATGTCCCTCTCCATACTAGGCTGGCACCCTTTCCTGCTGAGCTCCTACTCAATCCCCAGAGTCTGCCTCCAATGTCCCATCTTCTGTGAAGCTTCCCCCAGTTCCCTTCTTTGAGGGGAGAATCAAGTCTGGCTCCTCTTCTCTATCCCCCCAAAATCTTGCCCGCATCTCCATTCTAGCACCCATCTCTCTGTACCCTGTTTGTCTACATGTCTGTCTGATCTGCACAGACTGGGCTGCCCCACCTGGGCCAGGACCCAGCACCTGATGAACTCTGCAGTGGAGGGGAGCCCAGAGCAGGGGCCTCACCCACCCTGGGGGCTCTGGAAGGCTTCCCAGTGGGGGAGGAGCTAGCTGAAACCTGGAAGATGAGGGTTTGGGTAAGGGACAGAAGGGCCTCTGTTCAGCTCTTGGCTCACTTGAGGCTGGGGACATGTGAGAGGAACCAAGGACCCCTGGGCTCACCCCCTTCTCACCATCTCCCAAAGGCGGTGCCGGTTGAGGGCAATCACAACCATGGTGGGCTGGACCAGGTACCCACCAGGACTGAAGGAGAAGTCACGGCCCTCCCAGGTGACATTCAGCAAGTGCCTGTGAGGGGAAAGAGAAGCCAGGATGTTTTGGTACCCCAGCCTGTGGCTCTGCCCAGGAACCCCCCCACCACCAAATCAATAGTAAGACACATTTGTTGTGCACTTTTTTCTTGCCATACTAGCAACGGAACCCAGGACCTTTGCACCGAGCTACATCCCCAGCGCCCCCTCCCCCTTGAGACAACTCTTCCTGAGTTGTTAAACTGTTTAGAGTAGGCTATAACTTGCAATCCTCCTGTCTCAGCCTCCCAGAGTGCTAGGATTACAGGGCATGCTTTTCTACACCTGGATTTCTGTTCTGAGTGTTTTCCTGTATTCACCCCACCATCCTGGCGACACCCTGACACCTATTGTGTTTTCTGATGAGAGCCCTGAAGCCAGGCACACAGCTACTAGGAGGAGGAATTGAGGCCACGCTCCTGAAGCACCTAAAGCACCTCCACCTCTCTCCCCCATGCCTGTGCCGGTGGCCACCTGTAGAAAGCCTCCCGAACAGGACTGATGGGCCCAGGGTGGTTGTGGCAGTTCCCGGCGGCGGCTGGCAGGGCACCATGCTGACGCAGGTAGCCATGGGCGCCTAGGGCCAGGATGGCCACACCGTCGCGGACCTTCTGGCGTAGGCTGAGGCGCCAGCTCTCGGTGACAACGCTGATGAGGCCCACGGGGAAGGCGGCGGGCGGTGCGTCGGTGCTGCCCAGTGCCAGGCTGGGCACCAGCCACACGTGGCCAGGCCCCACCAGGCCGGCCTGGGCCGCCTCGGCGAAGAGCACCTCGGCCTCCTCGCGAGAGCAGTAGGCCACCAGCACCGGCGCGTCGATCTGGCGCAGCAGGCGCTGGGTGCGCGCGCGCGGCCCGCTCGGGCCCAGCTCCAGCGTGAGCACGTCCAGCAGCCTCCAGCTCAGGTAGCTGGCGTCGGCGACGGCGCGCACGCCCTCGAGGAAGAGCGCGTGGCCCGGGTGTAGGCTGGTGATGACGGCGAAGGCGCTCCAGCCGTACTCCTCCAGCACCTTGAACAGCACCTGCAGCTGCTGCTCCAGGGACACGCCCAGCTGCAGGAAGGCTGAGCCCGGATCCTGGGGAGCAGGGAGGGGCCTGAGCAGGGGCGGGGCGATCGAAGCTCCGCCCCCACTCCGAAGCCTGGGGCACTGTGAAACCCTTGCCCAGCACTACGCTGTAGGTTCCCCAACCCGTGCCCCAAAGCCTCGCAGTCCCCCTACCCTATGCAGCTCCTTATCCGGCTGCCCATAGGGATCACCCGTGGAGCTCTGCAAGCTACGCAGGCCCGCCTCGCTCCCCGAGACCACACTGCACCACAAACAGCAGCACCCAGAAACTTGTTAGAAATAGATTCTTGGGCCACACCTACTGATTAGATCAGAATCTGCATTTTTAAATAAGCTTCTCAGCTTTTTCTTTTGACTAATTTGAGAAGCTCTACCTTAGACCTATTAAATCTGAGTTTCAGATGTGACTCCAGGCATCTGTATTTTTTGCAGGCTCTAAGAACCACTGTCCTGAGAGCTGATGTTGAGGACCCAAAGATAACTGGGAGCCCCAGGGAGAGAACTGTGCTTCTTTTCTCCCAGGGCCCCTGCCACCTCTAAAGCCCGAAGTCCTGACAGCTGGAGGTTGGGCCTAACACAGTGTTCTAGGTGGCACTGTAGCCCCTCAGAAATTTCACTACACTGCCACCTCCTGATGCTTCTGAAAACCTAATGGGAGAAACTACACTCTAAACAAACCAGTTTCTTCAATAAGTAAATTGCAGCTAAAAGAGAGTAAGAGATAAAGGGGAAGTCTACAGGTTGAGACTCAGAAATCATACCCACCAGCTGCTACTGACTTGAGTAGACTTAAAAATAAATATCTAGGGGCTGGGGAGATGGCTCAGTGGAATAAGCGTTTCCCTGGCAAGCATAAGGGCCTGAGTTCAATCCCCGGTTCTGCCAAATAAATAAATAAATAAATAAGGTATTCATGAGACATTTGGGAGATGTGAGCACTGGCCAGGTATTTGGTAAGGTTAAGGAATTTTTATTATATTTTAGACACAATAACATGGTAGTTTTATTTCTTAAAACCCTTGTCTGCTAAAGATATGTACAGAAATATTTCTGGGTGGAACAATAGGATTGAGCTTCGCTTCAGTTTAGCCACAGGAGGGAGTTGGGGAGGTTGGGGGGGGGGAAGGAGGTGGGGACTCATTACAGTCCCTTCTGCTCAAAATTCTCCATAGTAAATTAGTAGTGAAATAAAGACAAATTGGGCCAGGAACAGTGGCTGAGTAGGGAGATCACAGGTGGATTCCTACCTGGACAACTTAGTAAGACTCTAGCTCAAAAAAGAGAGGGGGCTGGGAATGCCAGGGCCTTGGGTTCAATCCCCAGAGATAGATAGATAGATAGATAGATAGATAGATAGATAGATAGATAGATGCATATCAGATCAGCCTTTTCCCTCGGTACCTTTCTTGCCTGCCACTGAAGTAACAGCCACTGTCTCCCATATAACGGAGACTCACCTCCTCCTCAACTTCTCTATTCTAAAGCTTCTAACAGCACTACCTACTCCTTGGCCTGGAACTCTCCCAGCTCCTCACCCTTCCTGCCAGCTGCCCCTTAAGCCTCCTGGTCATCATCTCAACATGGACATTATTTACTTCTTGAGAGCTTCTATATTCAATGCCTGTCAGACTCCCACAAGGAGCCCCACATGACTCCCTCCCTTCTGGCCTCCTGTATTTTTCCTTCTGAGTTTCTAGTTTGAAACTGCAGGTGCTGTGTTGGGAATGTTCTCCCCAGGAGACTGCAAGTACCTTGAAGGTGGCATGGACCTCCCACCTGCTGGAAACAGTGACCTGCCCTGGGATGCTGTCCCCTACAGGGGAACCTTTTAGCTTATTTATTCTCTCTCTCTCTCTCTCTCTCCCCCCCCCAGGGTTTCACTATGCAGTTCTTCAATCACGTAGTTCAAGTTGGTCTTGAACACGTGGATATCCTCCTGCCTCAACTTCAAAAGTTCTGGGATTACAGATGTGTAACACCATGCCCAGCTCCTATGGGTGAATTTAATAATCCAGAGGGCATGGCATCAGATCCCCTTTCACAACTGACCCTGTAATCCAGGTCTCCTGACTGACTGAGCACTCCCAGAGAAGCAGAGGGTAGGGCCTTGGCCACTGCAGCAGTGGGTTGAGGTACAGCCACAGACAAACTGCATAGCAGCCTTAAAAAGTTGGTCTCCTGAAACCTGAGAACATGCTCTCATACCCTCCCCTATCACACCTTCGACTCCACCTCCCTGCTCTTTCCAGCCCCCAAGTCATTGCCTAGGTCAGACTCAGCCCTGGCCCCCAGCCCCAGTCCTTTTCTGAGCCCAAGGGAGGAGAGGACATGATTTTGGACAAGCACCTTGGGGGTGAGGACCACAGCAGAGCCTCCGCTGATGCTGAGGATGGGCACATGAGTTTGGGAGGAGACAAAGTCCAGGAGCTGGGCCACAGCCTCAGTGCCCACGTTGTCCTCAAAGACGATGCCATGGACACGGGCAGCACCCAGGAGGCTGCAGATCTGGGTGAGGAGGCTGCTGGGGTTGGTGTTATTGACTCCCACAGTGAGTGGCTGGATCTCCAGGGGCAGGTCCAGGAAGCTCTGGGGGGTGAGGCGGACACGGGCCTGGGCCTGTGGTAACCCTGAGCTACCAAACACCACGGCCACTGTCACAGCCTGCTCGCCTTGCCCTGGGCCTGGCCCTGCCCAGGCACCCAGGAGCGAGGTGAGCAGCAGGGCTGGCCCCAGGGCCCCACCCATGTCCACTGGAGGTGCCTGCAGAAAGACCGGGACAGGCACAGGGAGAGGCAGATGGACAACCAGGCAAGAGATGAGGGCCAGGGCCAGAGGACACATATTCAGAGGGGGACAGGTAAGGGGAGACACCTCCCTCCATAAAGAGAAGGGCAGACAGACAGACAGAGAGACAAACACAGAGACAGACACAGAGAGACATAGGTTAGCTGAGTGTCCCCAAGACACTTGAGGGGGAAGGGCTGGGAGAGAATGAGGCCAGGACAGAAGCTTGTCACTGTGCATTCTACCACTGAACTGCATTTGCAGCAAGAAAGGCCCAGGCTGCAAAACTCCGCCTTCCAAGCTCTGCCCAGCAAGGGGCACTGAGCATGCCAGCATGGTGTCCACGTGCACGGCAGCATGCATGGTGTGGTGCATGATGTCACGTTCAAGGCCAGACAGACCTGAACTTGAGTCCCAGATCTGATGCAGACCACCTGTGTGGTCTTGGGGCAGTCACCTCTGGCCTCTCCAAGCCAGGTTCTCATCTTGAGCTAATCACAGGACCTGTCTCACAGCTCTGAGACTCCTTGCTGTGATCCACAGCCTTATCCTACAGGTGACAGCCCTCAGCCAGGAGAAGGAAGGCAGCTCTTCGACTCCCCATGCCCCACACAGTCCTCTCTCCAGCAAAAACCACCTCTTCCATCTGTCCTTTGCCAGCACATATGCGACTGCTCAGTGTCCTGCTTGTGTGGACACAGAGCCAGCCCCAGGACCCTCCCCCCTGTGGCTGCACCTGGCAGACACTGTCCTCTGGCCTCCCGGGCACTGAACGTCATTGTCTCCCCTCCCTCTGGCCCAGCCTATCACTGGCACACAGGATCATTCTAACCTAGTATCAGAGAATAAAGTAAATAAAAAGCTCTAAGAAAGTAGCTCAGTGTGAAGGCTTTGGGTTCGATTCCCACTACAGGAGAGGTCAGCAGATGGCTTGCAGCCTCTGGCGCAGCCCCTCCTCCGGCCTCTTCCCTCTTTTCTTTCCTCTCCACTCCCCCTGGCCCAGCTGCCTATCCCACTGGGCTGCTAAAACTTTCCTGTGGTCCTGTTTCTGCCCTTCCACAAGCAGGACAGCTGCCCCTGGTGCCCACAGTGAAATCCAGACACCTCAGTCCATGTACTGAGCCCACACACTCTGGCCCCAACCTCTGGTCTTCTCTTCCATGAGCCTTCAGCACCACCTGGCCAGCGGCCAAGCAGCCACACACAGCTCTTGTCCTCAGAAGCTATTGTTCCCCTGCTGAAAGCACTCTCTTCTCAACAAAATCCTCCCATCCTCTAGACTCCAAGCTGAATCCCTTCCTAGGCTCCTGCCCTACCCAGCTCTGGTCCCCTGTTTGCACAGCACCTTTCTCTCATGGATTGGGATCTCTGAACTGGACCTCTGCGGGGACCTCTCCAGGTAGCAGGCAGTTACCCACCAAATGTCTCCTCTTTCACTGGACTGGGGCTCCTTGAGGGCAGGGGCATTGTCTCAGAGCCCCTGCTCACCCACTTTGAACTCATTCCTTTCTCAAATGGCTGGTAGATTAATGTTTGCTAAATACCTGCATCCCAGAAAGACTGAGAAGAGGATGGCCAGGGACACTGTGCATGCTGAAAGGCTGCAGGCCTCCACACGCCTAGGACCCTCTGTCCCACTGGCTCCCCACATCTCAGGCAGGCTCATCAACAAGAACAGCACCACACACTCACATGCGGGACACTGACGGATTCCCCTCTCCCAGCTCTGGAGCTCCAGTCCCAGGAGCCAGCCCCACCCGGTGGAGCAGTCCCCCAGCGGAGGGGCTGGACCCACTGCCCTCAGCGAATGGCTCCTCCTCTGCCGAACTCCCTCCCTCCCACCCAGCTAAAACCTGAACCCAGGCGTCAGGAGAGAGACTGCCCCTTCATCTGGCCCCACATGTGGGGGCCCCAAGTTTGGCTCCTCCAAGACTAACTACCCCCCACCTCCCGGCTGATCCCATTTGGGCCCCCTCCCCTCCGCAGGAATCTCTTACACTCGGGCTGTGAAGTTCGGGGTATTTTTAGGCCGGCGATAAATAATTCATAGGGAACGTGGCATCAGGCTGCCCCTGCGGGAGGAGGGGGCGCGAGCGGCAAGAACCACCGTCACCCGCGGCTCAAGGACACTCGCGATGCGGCGACGGCGGCGGCGACACGGGGAGCGGGGACCCGCGCCACGCCTCCTGGCGGCCAAACTGGGCACCACGCGCTCAGCGCCCCCAGCCTCACCGCTGCCCCCTGCGGGGTTCCGAATCCCTTAGGCCCCGCCCCACTCGCCCAAGCTGGGTCTGGACCTCAAGCCCCGCGGCAGGTGGCCGAGCTCGCCTGGCAGGAGGCGCTGCAGGCTATGTCCCAGCTCAGGGCATCCTCGTGCGGGACCGAATCCAAGAATGCAGTTTTCCTGCCTACCTGTCCCTTTCGCACTCTTATTCTTCCAAGTTTACGAACAGGCTCAGAGCCACTGCCACCACGTTCTGGACCGGCCCCAAAATAGATCCAGTGGAACTGCACCTTCTCCGGATAAACTCTTTTCCTCGATGTTCCCGTGGCCGGGGCTCCGTGTCCGAGCCAGAACGGGGCCACCATCCGAGGGCTGGGGGACAGGGTCAGAAGTCCCTGTGGGTGAGCAGAGCTGGGAAGCAGGGTGGACAAAGGGGGCTAGCGTCAGGCCCAGCGGACATTCCACCCTCGAGCGCACACAGCGGGGACTTCTCAGGGTCTCCAGGTGCACCCTTGGGAATTGAAGGCTACTGGGTGATTTTGCAGTCGCGTCCTAGTCCTGCCTGCCGAGGCCTAAGCACGAAACGCCCTCGCAGCAGGAGGCGCCGGCTTCGCAGTCGTCTGGGATTCAGGTCCAAGCCCGAGAGACCAGAATACCCTGCTGGTGCACCCCGGGCCCAGGTCGCAGAAGTGCAAGCTGTCCCCAGCCGGCTTCGCCTATCCTTCGCTCCAGCCCTCCGAGCTTGGATCCACCGGGGCTGGAGGCCACCTCTGGAAGATCCCACCACGTCAGAAGCCCACTCTGGCTCCCTGAGGTCAGAGATGGGATACTTTTATGAGGCTCAGAGAGGAAGGGGAACCGGGAAGGGTGAATCTGGGGGACTCTCTGCCCGTGAAGGGGGCCGAAAGTGACAGAAGCAAGCAGCAGGTGCCGAGAGAACACCGGGGAGCCAGGGAACGAGATCCGGGAGCGCCCACAGCCCTCTTTTGCCCTGTGGGCGCCGGGCCTCGCCAGCTGCCTGGCTCGGGTTGAACCTAGCCTCACTCAGGTTGCGGTCCCCGACCCGCTCTTCATCCCAGCAGATTCCAATAGCAACAGTTGGGGGACCTGGCAGCCCGGAATTCCGCGTCCCCGCAACGCCCCCTGCCCAGCAGTGTCTCTCTGCCACGCGAAAGGCAGGAGGGCTCGCCGACCCTGGGGACAAGTGTCTTGGGCGCCTCACCAGCGTCCTTCCCTCATGCCCGCTACTAGTCTTTCCCCCTAGCCTCTCTTCCTTACCTCCTTTCCTCCACCCGCCGGGGTCCAAACCCCAGACCGGGGTCCCAAGGACCCATGTACCCTGGTCGTCCCCACTCCGGCTCCCTCCGCGAGCCAGATTCTCCCCGGGTGTCCCGTGTCTGTCTGCGCCGTCCTTTCCGGCGCGGCGCCCCAGCCCCAGCCTCAAGTTGGCGGCGAAGTTGGCACTCCCGGCTTACCGAACAACCCCAGCCACACTCACCGGAGGGAAGGGGCGCTGCACCCACACCCGGAGCCGGTGCCCGCAGCCTCCCGCGCGGTGCATGTCCCGGCGCCTCGGCCCGGCGGCTGGCGCGCTCGCTCCCAGCACGGCTGGCGGGCGTCAGAACCCCACACCGCAGGGCCAGTGCCCGAGGCGCGGCCTGGGTCCCGCCCGCCCCCACGTCCAGCCCACGACCCACCGGGCACCCCCACTAGGTCCCAGGCTGGGCTACGCGCCTCCGGTTCTAGGGCTCCCAGGGCTGCCAGCCGTTTGGCTGAACGCTTGCTGCCGCCTCCGCCCCGCCCCGGCCAGCCGCCTGCGCCCCCCCAGGCCCCTCCCTGCTGGCTGAAGGTCTGGGTCTCCTCTCCTGTATCCAGCATGGTATCCCTAGATCCAACACTCGGAGGCAAGTTCGACCCCGGAGGGAACTCCAGCTAGCGGGGTGTCCTAGGTCCCACTCTCGGTTCTCTAGCTGTGTGACCTTGGGCCAGTTAATTTCAGGATCCTTCAGTTTATAAAGTGAGGCAGCGTCTCGGAGATGCCCCAAGACTGTAAACTGCAACAGATTGAGGTACTATTTTTAAAAGGCTGTGGATCTGGCCTGAAACTGATTGATGGAGACAAGAAGGGATTGGGAGCAGAGTGGCGACACAGGCCAGTCCTACAGGGCCACTGGGAGGGTCCATCGGTTCCCAGGTTTTTCCTTTTCTTTTCAAGTTGTTTTGATTGGCACCAGGCAAAGGGACAGCGAGGCAGGCAGGATAGGGGACCTATCAGTGGTGACTGTACCGTGGGCAGAAGACAGGCAAGCCATGGCAAGAAAGCCAAGAGAGGGAGGGTGGCGCTTCTTAAGCCTGCCAACACCCCCCCAAACCTCCACCAGGCCCCCATCAGGGCAGCGGTTCTGCAGCGCCACCTGCTGATCACAGGCAAGCTGCAGCCAGAAGGTGACCTGGGACCCCAGAACAAGCACACCAACCAGGACCCTTGGTTTCAGCTGTTTTATTTCCAACATATTCCCGACCTCCTGGCCCTGCGAAGTCCAGCAGGAGAGAGCTGAAAAGGGTAGGGCCAACCTGTGCCTCCACCCCTCCCTAAGTTAAGATCACCTCCTGGGGCCAAACCACACTAGCCAGGATGACCATCTGGTGGAAGGCAGTGCAGAGAGGAACCATGAAGAGTGGCAGGTGCATCGTAAAGGAGCTGAGTCCAGCCCAGACAGACTCAGGACCCTTCCCCTGAAGGCTAGGATCCAGGATCAGTGTCCAAGCAACCGCCACATCTCCCGAGAATCCACCAGCTTCTCCCGAGGCTTTCCAGAGCCCTGACCCCGAGACATTTCTGCAGCATCCAGCTTCTCCCAGTCTGAGAAAGAGATGGGCTGGACTCCTGATGCAGAGGGGAGATAAGTCAGTTGTGCCACCCCCTCCTGCATTCCCCTTCCAGTACAGTCCCCCACCCCCAAAGAGTGGCACCTATGAGAGAAGCCACCCATCCCTCCTCCCAGAACCTTGGCCTTGGGGGCCCAGACCTCTGCTGCTGAGCAGGGCCTGGATGGCTGTGTAGCCAGGCCTGGGACCCGGGGGCAGCAGCCCAGCCTTCAGATCCTGTAGCAGTGCCTGGCTGGTGAGGAAGCTGTCGGTCATGGTGGTAGCAATGACACCTGTGGGTCCCGTCTTCACCCAGCCACTGCAGTAGAGGCCTGTTGGGGAAGGGGGACAAGAGGAGAGTGACTGCACGCTGCCCAGCCAGCCAGGGCCCCAGTGTGCACATGTACACACAGACGTACACCCCTGGTCTCACAGCAGCTGGGCCCCTTTTGTCCACTGGCTGCCGTCCTGGATTCTTCCCAACCTGCTCAGATTGTGACCATGTCCACCTCCAATTCAGCAGCTCCTGTTTTTAACTCATTCATTAATTCCAGTGAATGAATTAATCCTAACGAACAACAGGTGCATGGGTACTTAAACCAGAAGCTTCCTATGACAGGGTTTGCCTTGTCTCCAATCCCAGTACCGAGCACAAGGGCTAGACCAGAGCTGGTTTCAGGGAAGATTTACTGAAGAACCTAATCATTAGACATATATCCTGCATGTTCCAAGACTTCACCTAGGGCCAGGAGAGTAGGCTGGGTCCCAGGACTGGGCCTGCCTAGAATACCTGCCCAGTGTATGTTACTAGAGGAAAGAATAAATAAATAGCCCCAGGGACAGCAGCCTTCCAGCCTCCCACCACCACTAGGTGTCCAGCTTTATCATATCCTCTCACCTGGCACATCCACAACCCGGCCCTCCGTATTGGGGATGACCCCGAGTCTGGGGTCAAAGGGCACGCTAGGGTCGATGGGCCGGCTCTTATACCCAACACTGCTCAGCACCAGCCCACAAGGGAGGTCCTCCGTCTCTCCTGTGGGCACTGCATGGGTGGCCTCACCGACACCCTGTTGGGGAGAGTGTGGGCAACACCAAGCTGGGGTGGGAGGGGCCTGAGAATGGGGTTTCCTTGGGTAATAGGAGACTCACCACCAGTCTGGTAACTGCCAGGCGGATGCCTGCCGCCCGCTGCCCATCTGGAGAGGACAGCACCTGCTGGGGGCTTCGGAAAAAGCGGAGGCCCCAGGCACGGGAGGCCGAGGCCCGGCGGGCAACCTCGTCCACCCCTGGCTTCTCCGTGGCTGTGCGAAGCAACAGTTCTGTCAGCCGCCTCCTTGGACGGGGGACCTCTGCCAGCAATGCAGAATATCTCAGGCTTTCCTGCCCCACAAGGCCTCCCCCAAACCCCCTGCGACCTAGGCCAGTCCCTCCCTGGAAGCTGGGGGCCAGGCCAGGGCCCCTCACCCTTGATCCTGTCCTGGAGGCCCAAAAAATCTGCAGGATCCAAAACGGGCCGGGTTCCTGGTAACTGGATCATCTCCCGAAGCTCCTGGTGGTGGGGGGAGGGTGGGGAGGAGGTCATCCCCTGAACACTGTCCACCTGAGCCCACTGGTGTCCAGCCCAGGTGACGAGGCCGGCACGAAGGCACGGAGCCCCGGGGCCTGCTCCCTTCCATCCTAGGCAGCAGCTACTCCCAGAGGCTCTGCCCCCTCCAAGGAGACACCCTTTCCTGGGGGACCTCTATCCCACTCCATCCGGGTACCTTAATGGTGAAGGCTGCTTGCAGGGGCCCGCGCCTGCCCACGATCCACACTGTCTTCACCTGACTCTGTCTCAGCACCCCTAACGCAGCCTCCGTGATGTCTGTTTTCTAGCACAAAAAGAAGTCCTTGAAATCACGGGTGGCTGATCCAGGACTCTCATTTGTGGTGTCCCTGCCCTAACCCCTAAGGTAGAAGGCTGACAACGCAAGACCGCAGTACTGCCCTCCAGTGGTCAGCTGGGGCATTGCCGCCAATGCAGCAAGCGACTCCAACTAGTACAAGCTAGGTCTTGACTCACTCAGCAAGTATTCACTGAGCATCTACCCAGTGCCTGGTAGTGGGCAGAGGGGCGAAGAGGAAAGGGCAGTTCACATGAGCAAAACAGATATGGTGCTGGCCCTCACAAAGCTTCTTATTGACATGGGGAGATACTCAGTGGATGGCATCAATGAGTAAAATGGCAGGGTTGATAAGAAGCTACGCATGAAATAGAAGCACACTGGTCGTTAGGTGAACGTATTACAGGGGAAATGGGCTATTCAACCCAGCAAGGCTACCTGGCAGCCAACTGCCGGCCAATGGAGTCAAGCGAGAATGTGAATGGCATGTGTAAAGTACCTGCGGTAGGTACAATGAAGTTGCCTGCCAAGGTAAAGGGATCCTTGGCGTGGGCCGCCTTCCAGAAGGCTTCTGCCTGGCCTAGCACCCGAGGGAACCTGTGCCCCAAGCCCACCTCCAGCTCCTAACCTACCACTTACCTCCAGGTGCTCAGGGGGAGTCAGCAGGATCCGGGCCACATCCAGAGCCACATTCCCCTGCCCCAGAATCACAGCAGTGTCACAGCTCAGGTCCGGTGCCAGCTGAAGGGGAAGGGTCTTAATAGAGCCCCAGCTTGAGTTCCCATCAGCCTAATCTTATCTGCAAATGCCCCATGCCCAGTTTGTCACCTCCACACTGGTGAGGTCACCCTCCCTGAGCCCTCAGTCCTCACCCACCCAGCCCCACCAGAGGCCATCTCTTCTCACCACCTCCTCTGTCCTCCTTGGCACCCAGGGATGCTCCTGGCCTGGCAAAGGTGGGGAGGAAGAGGCAGTAGGAGTACTCCCCAAACTCACCTCTTGGTTCTCAGGAAGCCCGTTGTACCAGCCCACAAAGGCCCGGGCAGAGCACACACCAGGGAGCTCCTCGCCGGGGATCCCCAGGGCGCGGTGGTCCTCTGCCCCATAGCTCTGAGGAAAGCCCAAGCCCAGAGTCTTAGCACCTACATGAGGGACTGGTGCCCAGCCTCTCCTGGCTCCCAGTGTCCCCTTCCAGCAACCACGATCATCTGTGCTCACCAGCACCACGGCGTGGTAGGCCTCCCGCAGCTCTGGCACCGTCACATCCCTGCCCACCGCCACATTGCCCCGGAAGGCACAGCGCTCGGAGTGGGCTGTCTGGGTAAATGTGTTGATGACATTCTGCAGGGCAGGTCCAGAGTACAAGGGGTTGGAGGGTGGGAAGGCGCAGGGACCATGGCAGTGCCACCCGCATTCCTTTCCCAGTGTCCCTGAGTCATTCTACCCAGCCAGGCAGCCCCCTTCCCTCATTTTGACCCGTGACACCAAATGTCACTCTCCATGCCCAGAGAGACCTACCTTCACCTCAGGGTGGTCGGGTGCCACCCCAAAGCGCACCAGGCCAAAAGGCACGAGCTGCTTCTCATATATGTCCACTTGGGCACAGGTGTGGTGCTAGGGGAGAGGGCACAGCTGCTGGGGTCCTCTGTTCCCCAGGCAGAGGACTGGACTGAGGACACAGATGCCCCAACCATCTGTGAGGACAAAGAATTCCTCTCGAATCCCCCAGCTGCCCAGACAGCCAGAAAAGGGGCAGCAGCAGGAGCTGAGGTCAGCCCTCAGGAAGGACTACCGGCTTTGAGAATGGGAGAAATCTGGTCAGGGAAACAGGACCACAGTTCCCCTCCCCTGGCCCTGAGAGTTAGGGGATTCCACTACCCAAGTTACACAGGAACCACAGCCCTGCCCTCCAACCCTTCCATATTTGGTAGAAACACCCTGGGGGCCAAAGACCCACAAGCCTTCTTTGAAAGGCTAATCTGCCTTAGCTCTTGTCATCGCACTATGACAGGGACCAGCAAGACAGGGAGTCCAGTACAGAGGGAGAGGGAGGTGGCAATGGGCCGTTCCTAGCCTTAGAAAAACCATCTCACTTTCTTGCTTTAAAACCTGTCATCGCTGCCAGACACAGTTCTAACTGCTCAGCAGGTGGTCAGTTCCCAGCACAACCTGACCTTGTTGTCTCCATCCTTCATTCTTCCCTATGTGCCCTTCGCTTGGGGACACGAGGCTCCTTCCGAGGGACAGTCACACATCACATCCTGAAGCCCACATTCCTGCTCCAAGAAACCTCTCCTGCCCTCTCTTCCTTCCTTAGCCTCAGCTTTTCCTTCTCAGACCTCTTTTCTGGTATCGCCTCAGTCAGTCTCCATCTCTATCTCTCTCCCTTCTCCCATCCACATCTCTCCCCAAGCTCCAAATCTGAGACCCCAGGACATTGTCACCCAGACACCCTGAATACATGCGGATAAAACCAAGGCCTTAGCCCCTTCTGCTCCTAAGCTCCCTGCCGCCCATTCCGCTCAGAGCCTGAG
Source organism: Tympanoctomys barrerae (assembly GCA_002564285.1). Taxonomy (NCBI): domain Eukaryota; kingdom Metazoa; phylum Chordata; class Mammalia; order Rodentia; family Octodontidae; genus Tympanoctomys; species Tympanoctomys barrerae. The sequence continues at coordinate 29,292 of NDGN011534725.1, forward strand.
CCAGAACCTGGTGCTCCCTGCTTACCTTTCTCCGTCCTACCCCATCAAACTCACATCTTCACCCTCCCCATCCCTACTGAACTTCAGGCCCCCAGACTGGCTGTGTCTACTGAACAGACAGAACACTCCAAATTTTACAAACAGGGTCCTTGGCTAGAGGATCGCTCAGTGGTAGATCACCTGCCTAGTATATGCAAGGCCTGAGCTCCATCCCCAGCGCTGAAAGAAAGGTGGGGAGTGTCTGAGGTCTTGTCTAAAACCCTTCAAGGAAGCCATCTACCTACAGCAGTGGGCACCAGAATCTTTTAGGGTTCTTATTTAAAGCTACCCATTCCAGGCCCTAGTCTTAGAGTTAGATTAATTCTGGGCTGGGCCCAAAATTGTTTCATTTATTTTGTTGTAATTTATTTGTGTTTTTGAGGCAGGGTCTCACTAAGTTACCCAGGTTGGCCTTGAACTTTTAATCCTCCTACCTCTGCCTCCCTGAGTAACCGTACAAGCATGGGCTGCCACATCTTGCCAGAAATGTTTAATAGGTCACCCAGGGGACTCTGATGGTGTAGGGGGTGTTGTGCAGCACTCTGAGAAAATCACCTAAGTCCACAGCCTGGTCAGTAGCTTCCGAAGCCCCAGGCTCTGGGTCCTACATCTTCCCCAGTCTGGCTTTTTCTCTCTGCCTCTCCTGCAGACACCTGCCTTCTGGAACTTGCCCCTTCCTTGGAGGGCCATTCTCTCTCCCTTCCCTGGCCTTTGTCCATTGTTTCTGTGCATCTGGGACATTCCTGCCTTTCTAACCCCTGACCTGACACCTCCATCTTCCTTCAAACTGCAATTTCTCTCCCTCTGGGTTAGGCATCCTCCCCC
>NDGN011534727.1:500-18016 GCA_002564285.1 Tympanoctomys barrerae
GCCCCCTGGTGGGCTGAGCTGGCCACCCACCCACCCACCCACACACACACACACACACACACAAATAAATAAAATTTAAGAAATAAATAAAAATTTTTAAAAACATAAGTTAAAAAGAAATTCAAGTATCAACTGCTCCAGCAGAAATCAGCAATATAATTATCCAAACTATCCTGCATATATACATGTGTATATCCTTTTCTTTCTTTTGTCCTTCTCCTCATCCGTTTTTTCTTCCCATTGAACAGATTCTTTCCCTTTCACACTGTTTATTATATCGTTCAGATTTTATTTACTATTTCAGGTACTCACACTAGCGATATACTATGATGTTTGCTCACGTGGGTCTAATTTATTTCACTTACTAGTACAGTTTCTAGTTGCATTTATTTACCTATAAAAGTCTCAAACTTAACTTTTCTATAGCTGAATAATACTCCATTATGTAAAAATACCACAATTTTTTTATCCATTCTCCAGTTGATTGGCATTTGAGTTGTTTCAAAAATTTAGCTATGACAAATTGTGCTGCTATAAACATGAGTGCACAAATGTCACTGTGGTATGATGTTTTCAGTTCTTTTGGAAAAATACCTAGGATGGGGACTAGCTGGACTGAATGCAACCTCCAATACTAGCTTTTTGAGGAATCTCCACACTGATTTCCATAGTGTTTGTACCAGTCTGCACTCCCACCAACAGTGGAGAAGGGCTCCTTTTTCCCCACAACCCATCCAGCACGTGCTATTGCTTGACTTCTTGAGATAGCCATTCTTTTTCAAGTAAGATGGAATCTCAGCATTGTTTAAATTTGCATCTCTTGAATGACAAATTATGTTGAACATTTTTTCATATATTTGTCATCGTATTTCTTCACTTGTGAAGTGTATATTCATTTCAGATGCCCATTTTTGGATTGAGTTTTTGAATTTTGGAGGCTTAATATTTTTTATTTGTATGTTCTAGATAGAAGTCTTGGTGGTCTCATGTTAAGAGTTGGTCAGAGAGTGGATGCTCTGGCCCTGCGTCCCCATGGGACTCAGGACAGCGGGGATAACAGCGATGGTGAGGATCAAGAGCTGGAGACTGTAGCCTGTCACCTGCTGAAAGGACTAGCTGACTTGTCATTCAAAGAGCTGCTGGAACTCCAGAGCCAAGCAGGGCCCAAGACACAGAAAGCAGTAGTAGCTAGAAACAGCAGAGAACCCAGGCTCTAGAGGCTCTGCTCCGAACCCCTGTGCTGCAGATAAGCACAGGCCTCTGGATATGTCAGCCAAGGTCTTAGTGCCATTTTTACATCAGGTTGTCCTCATCAGTAAAAAGGCAGCCCAGGATCCCTGATTTGATGATCTGTCAGGAGAGTATAATCCTGAGGTGTTCGACAAAACTTAATTACTGAACGACATCCAAGCCAGAGAGAAAGAGCAGGTGAAGAAACAGCTGAAGAAGCACCAGTCAGAGGAGGAGCGTGGGAAACTGCAGCAGCTTTTTGAGCGGCTAGACAGCAGGAAGCACCAGCAGGAGGGCCCTGAAGCAGGAGCAGAGGGCTCCAGCCCAGCAAGGCCATCAGCCATACTTCCTCTAAAAATCTAAGTAGCGCCAGTTGGCCCTAGTGGAGAAGTTTAAGGAGCTGAAACACAGCAAGAAGCTAGCGAGTTTCTTGAGTCAAAAAAGGCATCACAATGCAGACAAAGACAGGAGACATCTGCCTTCAAGCAAAGAGTAACAAAGAACTGTCCTGTCCGCCACTGCCCAGGGAGATGTGGATCTGGAGGGCTGGCTTAGGACTGGCCTGTTCTGCTAGTTCCTCTCAGTTCAAGGGCGAAGATCTGCCCTGGTATTAGGTTGGCTCAAAGACAGGAGGGATGTTGGGTGGCCTTTGGACTGGAGAGAAAATGTCCCTCGGCTGCTGCTGTGGCACACTGCCTGTGCATGGACACAGTCATTGTGTCCTTGAGTCCTCCTACCATCTTTACCTTAACTCAGTAGTTAGGATGTGGAAGCAGGGGGCCCATGGGACCTGTTCATATGGGCGCTGCATCATAAACATCCTTGTTCATCTTTGAAAAAAAAAAAAAGGATAGAAGTCTTTTGTCTGAGAAGAGTTGGCTATAATTTTCTCCCAATTTATGAGTTTTCTTTTTACTGTGCAAAAACTTTTGATGTGCAGAAACTTTTCAAAAATAAGACATCCCTATTATTTATTTGATGTATTTCCCATTGCAGTTTTGTTTTTGTCCATAAACTCCCTACCTACCCCTATGTCTCTAAGATTTCTACCTTTTTCCTCCAGAGAAGTGTTTCCATTTTGCTATCAAATATTTGATCCACTTTGACTGTACTTTTGTGCATGGTGATTGACAGGGGCCTAAGTTTAGCTTTCAGCATGTGGAAAACCCCTGTTTCCAGCACAATTTATTAAAGAGGCTATCTTTCTTCCAGTGAACATACTTGGCCCATTTGTCAAAGGTAGCTGAGTGTGTTTGTAGTTGTGTCTGCATCTTCTAATCTGTCCCATTGATCCTCTCAGGTCTAGTTTTTTGCCAGGACCATGCTGATTTTATCACTGTATCGTTGTAATGTAATTTCAAGTCAGGGATTGTGGTACCATCTGCCTTTCCTTTGTTGCTCAGGGTTGCTTTTGCTATTCTAAGTCTCTGATTCCAGATGAATTTGAAAGTGTTTTCTCTAAATCTGTGAGGTATGCTAATGGTATTTTAATTAGGATTGTATTAAATCTCGTAACAATTTTGGGAATATGGTCATTTCCCAGTGTTAGTTCTTCTTATCCAGGAGCAAGGGATATCTTTCCATTTTCTGCAACCCTCTTTGATCTATTTTTTTTTAAGAGTACTATAATTTTCACTGTATAAATCTTTTACCTCTGTGAGATTGATTCCTAAGTATTCATTTTGGAGGTTACTGTTGTGCAAGCATGGTTTCCCTAATTTCTCTCTTAGTATGTTCATTGTTTGCATATGGAAATGTTATTGATTTTTGAGTTTTGACTTTGTATCCTGCTATGAATTTGGTATTAAATCTACCAGTCTCTTGGTGGAGATTTTGGGATCTTCTATGTAGAGTATCATGTCATCTGCAAATAATGACAGTTTCACTCTTTCCCTTTCCAATAATTATTCCTTTCATTTCCCTCATTTAATTGCTCTTGCTGATGTTTCCAGAACTATATTGAATAGTAGAGGTGATAGTGGCAACCTTGTCTTGTTCTTTTTTTTTTTTTTTTTCAGAACCGGGGATTGAACTCAGACCCTTGTGCTTGCCAGGGAAGTGCTTATTCCACTGAGCCATCTCCCTGGCCCTGTCTTGTTCATTTTAAAGTGAAGGCTTTCACTTTTTGCCCATTTAATATGATGTTGGCTATTGGTTTGTCATTGATGGCTTTTATCAGAATGAGATAAAGCCCATCTATTCTGATTGTCTGTAGAGTTATCTTGAATTAGTTTTGTTTTGTTTTTTTTTTTTTTTTTTTCCTATTTGTGGTACTGGGGATTAAACTTAGAACCTTATGCTTGCCAGACAGGTGCTTATACCACTGAGCTATATCCCCAGCCCCTTGAATTAGTTTTGGGTTTTGTCAAAAGCTTTTTCTGCATTTATTGAGATGATCACGTGATTTCCGTCTTTGGCTCTTTTACATGGTGTACACTACACTTATGGATTTGCATATATTGAACCATCCCTGCATTCCCTGGATGAATCCCATTTGGTCACCATGTATAATCCTCTTGATGATTTGTTTCATCTTGTTTGCCAGTATTTTATTACGGATTTTTGCCTCTATATTCATTAGGGAGATTGGCCTGTAGTTCTCTTTTTTGGTTGCATCTTTCTCTGGTTTTGGTATGAGAGTAATACTTAGCTCCAGAAATGAGTCTGGGAGAACTGCTTCCCTTTCAATTTCATTAAAGAATTTAAGAAGAGTTGATACTAAATTTTCTCTAAATTTCTTGTAGAATTCAGCTGTGAATCCATCAGGACCTGGACTTTTCTTGATTGGTAGGTTTTTAATTACACTTTCAATTTCATTCACTGATACTGGATTATTCAGAATTTTTATATCTTTTTGATTCAGCTTTTTGTTTGGTTTGTTTTTGACTCAGCTTTGGTAGTTCATACATATCTAGGAATCTGTCCATTTCTTCTGTTTTCCATCCTGAGAGTAAAGATTTTTTGAAGTAGGTATTGATGGTCTGCTGCATTTCTAGAGTCTGTAGTGGTCTCATCCTTTTTCCTTCCTTACTGCATGGATTTGCACTTTTTTTTTTTTCATAAGGTTGGCTGAGAGTTTATCAATTTTATCTTTCAAAGAACCAACTCTTTGATTCATTAATTCTTTGTATTGTTTTCTTCATCTCTATTGCATTTATTTCTTCTCTGATCTTTATAATTTCCTACCTTCTTTGCAATTTGGGCTTGACTTGCTCTTGCTCTTTTTTTTTGGAGCTTGAAGTACAGCATAAGACGGTTTATTTGGATTTGTTCTGTTTTCCTAATGTGAGAATTTACTGCTACAAATTTCCCTCATAAGACAACTTTCATTACATCCCACGTTCCAGTAAGTTGTATCTGCATTTTCATTCAATTGTAAATATTGTTTAATTTCTTCTTTAATTTCATCTGTGACCCACTGATTGTTCAGGAAGGTGTTAGTTTCCATGTATTTGTGGAGTTTTTGCTGTTTATCAATTTCCAGTTTCATTGCACTACAGCCAAATAATATGCATGGGATAATTTAAATTCCTTTGCACTTACTTAAGCATGCTTATGCACTTATATATGCTCTACTTTAGAGGCCATCCCGTGTGTGGCTAAGAATATGTATTCTGACGCTGTTGGGTGGAACACTCTGTAAAGGTCTACCAAGTCCACTTCTTCACAAGTTTGGTTTAGTACTGTTATTTCTTTGCTGATTTGTTTTGCTTATTTTTTGCTTACCTCTTTATGTCAATGGGATATTAAAGTCCCCCAATACAATTTAGTACTCATTTGATTTTTGATTCCTGTTAAAATTTGTCTTATGTAGTTGGGTGCTCTTACACTGGGTGCATATATATTTATAGTTGTTACCTCACCTCTTCCTTTTGCAGTTTTCTCCAGCTCACCCTGCAGGAAATGAGGCCTAAAGAGACACACAATGCAGAGGTTGTAAGGTCTCACTGACCCCTAAGGAAATATGGAAGGCTCCGGCTCTGCGGCTCCTCACACATGGGAAATAGATCCTCTCCCCTCTGTTTCCTGTTCTAAGAACAGACTGAGGTCAAGGGAAGACTAGAGCTCATTTTAGGGCACACATTAATCCCTCAGTGTCCAGAGTATTCCGATTCCAGTATCTTCAGATGCTCTAGGCCTTTCATGTAATACAGTGCAGAGCTGACACGTGGCCAGCATGCGTGTTCCCATGTGCTGTAAGTCAACGCTCCTACTACAATACAAATGCTACAGTGACCACTGTTATACTGCAGTACCTGGAGAATAACTAGAAAAATGACTGCACATATTTGATGCAGATGCAATCTTTCTTTGTATGTCTTCGATCTGTAGCAGGCTGAATCCTCCTTCAGGCACTGAGGGTGGCTCTGTCTACTCCAGGCATACAATGGATTCTGGAAGACAACAGGACCTGGGGGGAGCAAAATAGCAAAGCTTGGGGCAGAGGGGTGGAAAGCATGAGCGTCCTCCTGCAGAGACTCCAACCCCAACCTCCTAGGCCCTGTCCACCACATGGCAGGGACAGGAAAAGAGGACAGCAATACCACTGTGGTGTTACAGAGAAAAAGCCAGGCTCTTGGCCATGGGGGATGTGGAGGGACTGGCACATTCCCATGGGAAAGCAGCAGTCCCTCATTTGGGAGCCAGAGGCCTCAGAGTGGGGGTCAGATGGAGGGTAAGAGGACACTGGAGCAGGTGTCAACGCAGAGCACTAACAAGGGCAGCCTCAGCACAACTATACCATCCCAAATCCTTAAGAAGATGTGAACTCTGAAGAGAACAGGAGCCTGGCCTGACGAGGAAGGGCACTGAACCACACCAGCTGAGCGTGAGGTCTGACATGTGTCCCTGGCTCTGTCCGGGTTACTTTCCAGCCCATGAGCCGAATCCATGTACTGACTGGCTTTGATGCGATTAGGAACCCACCTGAACTCAGGGTGGGGACACAAAGGGGTCCTTGGCTATGAGAGAACCTGCTTTCTGATTGAATGCCCCCAGGGAGTAGGGCACGTCCAACCCATACCGTTCCCTGGAACCTGGGGCACCACCTTGCAGATGGGAGGCTGTGTGGGTGTGAGCAGGCTGGGGAACGTGGCACAGCCAGGATGGGATTCTCCTCAGGAGCCCCCCAGAGCACACAGCCTTGCAGATGTTCAGCCAGAGACAGGCTTTAGGGTAGTAAGTGTGTACTGTTTCTAAATGACTTGTAGTCATCTTTGCCATTCTCAATAACTACCCAGAAGGAAACCAAGCAGAACACATAAGACAGAGGGATACCGTCTGGGTGCAGAAAGCAAAGGTGCACTTGGACCTGCTCAGCAGTCCTGAGCAGCAGCACCTCGCGCCGCTGGCAGCTGGCTCACTGCTGCACACTTCCTACCTCGCAGCCCAAGCTTCTGGGCGGCCAGGGCCCCCTAGCACAGCCATGCATGAAGTCAGGGCCACTCAAAGCCTCTCTCCAGATGAGGCACCCGGCGCTGTTACAGATCTGGGCCAGTTCCTAGTAAGCAAATGCGGGCGGAGGGGCACAAGAGTGGGACAGGATGCCCCTTTCACCTGTACAGAAGGCAGTAGGATCCAGAAAGGGGAGAGGGATGCACTGCACCTCCGCAGTGAGGGCTCCAAACAGACACAGGCACAGAATCACCTCACGGACCAGGCAGCTTCAGATCGTGCCAAGAGGCCCGAGGACAGACTGGGAGATCTGGAACTTAGCAAGATTTTTATACGTAAAGGCTCCAAACGCTTTCCACACCTGCTGAGACTCACCCAAATAAAATTAATCTGTTCTGTCTGGTGATGCCAGCTTGCTGGGCTCCAAGAGGACAAGGTCTGCTCCCCCCTGAGGCCCAGGGCCCTGTCAACAGCACACACTGCTCAAGGCAGGGGGTGGAGGACCCCATTCACCTCCAGCAGAAGAACCTACTCCCTGGGGGTACTCAATCAGAAAGCAGCCGTGCACACAGCTGACCTGGCAGAACATCCAGAGAACACGTGTGTTTCAGCATGCAGTTAGTGTGCCGAGACCTCATTTTCTTGCTTTCCACAAGAACAGCAACTATTATGTTGCAGGAGGGGGGAGGTCCAGGCTGCGTGCTCAGTGTGCTGTCTTCGACCTTGTTAGCTCACTGACTCCACAATAGCTTCCCGAGGTGCCTATCAGGGCTTTTAAAGCCATCTTTTTACAGGGAAGGAAACTGGGACACACGTCCCCACAGCCAACACTCTTGCCCCTGCAGTCTGCTGGGTCTCAGCCTGTATGGGTTCTCCTTCCAACTATGGGGCTAATGAGCCACAAGTGTCTGCGACACGGTCCCTTGAGGACAGTGCATCTTGTCTGCAAGAATCAATGCAATGAAAGCCCATGTGCGAAAGTTTTCTTAAAAGGCAGGAGTAGGACTGGTGAGATAGCTCAGCAGTCTAAGCACCTGCCTGGCAAGCATAAGGATCTGGGTTTGATCCTGGCCTGTGATTACCAAAACTGGGTGTGGTAGCTCACACTTATAATCCCAGCACTGGGGAGGCTGCAACAGGAGGATCACTACAAGTACAAGCTGCGTAGCATGACCCTATACCAAACTGAGTTGCTTTTTAATTTTTTAAAGGTGGGAATAGATGAAGATATTCTTCAGAAACATCAGCATCATAGAACGGTGGCTGGGAACTATTCCAGATGAAGAGATTCAAAAGACATGGCAACCAACAACGTGCAGGCGCAGCCAGCTCCTGTTCCGCAGGGAGAAGGTGCCAAAGAAGGTACATGCAGTCAGCCTAGCCCAGGGCCTTGGGGCGGGGGCCGACAGTGTAAACAGCCTCCATTTACAGAAGCTGGTTAATTGCACTGTGATTATAAGGAAACAGCCTTATTCTTAGGAAATGTGTATTAAGAGATCAGGGATGATATGTGCATGTTACCTGATACATGCAGTGTACTCAGCCGGGTTTGAGAAAATAAAATGTGGGTGCATGTGGGCAGGTATCTATGCACTGTGTGAATGCGCACACATGCATGCATAAGTGTACATACACACGAATACATGTATGCATGACTTACCCAACATGTGGGGGGCTGGTGCAAATGACAAATACATACTTGATGTACTGCTAGGCACTTAAAAGGCAATTTTCGTATAATACAGTTTCCTATAATTTCCAGACTCCCATACAGTAGTCTTCCCTGATTCATGGAGGGTCTCTGAAAGCAAAAGTAGTACCGAACCCCCTAACGCTGATGCTGCTCTATTTACAGTAAGTCACATCCTGATAAAATCCATCATAAATTGGGGACACTTCAGAGACCAGCAACCGAGCACCATTCTTAGCCTTGCCTGTGTTAAACATGCTCAGAACACTGACACTGGCCAACAGCTGATTAATGTTATTAAATGCAATACCTACTTTTAATAGTGGGTTAACTCACATTAAATAAAATAAGGGTTACTGCACCCAAGTCCTGCAATATACAGTGCCAGCTGATAACTGAGATGGGACCAGTGACCGGCAAGCAGAGGGCGGCACACAGCTGATGTAAGAGGTGGACAGAGCAAGGTCTCACCATGCTCCTCGGCACTCGCACACATTTCCAAACTTAACAGAACTTGTTACTTTTGGAATCTCCTGCTCAGTATTTCCAAACCTTCTTAAACTTATGAATTACTTCTAGGGTTTTCCATTCAATAGATTTCAGCTTCAGCTGATTATAACCAAAATGAGAAAATGAAAATATGGATGGGATATTACTGTAATCTGTAACCTTCATATTCAGAATATGACCAAAAGGGCTGGCTACATAGTTCAATCCCTGGCGTGCTGTGCTGGCCTCGATCTAGCACTTGGGAGGCTGAAACAGGAGGATCACTATTGAGGCCAATCTGTGTTGTGAGACCCTGGGGGGGGGGGAAGGGCAGGGAAGATGAAAGAGAGAGGGAGAGGGAGAGGGAGAGGGTGAGGGAGAGGGAGGGAGGGGGAGAGAGAGAGCGAGAGAGAACCAAAAACTAAATGTGCATATTCTGAGACAGGCTAGTTCCACCTCTAATGTGTTTTCACATTCCCCACCCCTCGGTCATCTTTTATCATTACACTGTTAAAATGCTTTAATACTGAGGTGCTCTATTCTACATGATCAGAGGACAGAGTAAACGTAATTCTCAAAGACTCTCCTATACACTCAGCATCTTGCAGGGTTAGAAGAGTCAAAAGGCAGTGGAGCACAGAGCAGTGCTCCGGGGTCCCCTGCTGGCTCACAGGCACCCAAGGGTCAGGAGCAGTGAGATCTGAACACCAGTGTGCCAAAACCCAGCGTTTCCGCTCCACTACCTTTCCGCAGGTGCTGGACAAAAGGCTGCACAGCCAATGCTGTGCACTGCAGAACTGGCTCATGACTTCAAAACCATGATAGTCTGCATCTTAACTTTTAACCCAAATAATCAGCCATCTGTCAGCTTCTCAGTTATATACCTAAAAGTACTACCACTTATTATGTTTGGGTGTACCTCTGTGGTGGAGTGCTACGTGTGCCCCGCCACTGATCGAGGCTCCAGTCAGGAGGGGCACCTCTCTAGTCCCTGCAGTGACTAGTTATCCTCCGTGCCTTTGAGGAAGAAGCGAAGAGCCCACAGCTGAGCTGGCCAGGTCACGCTGGCTAGTGACAGCCTGAGCTGTGACCTACCTAGCTCCTGGTTCCCAACACCTGGACGGGCTTCCTCCCAGGGCGATTGCTCCCGGTAAGGTTCATGCCACACGCCAGCCGCCATGCTGTAGCTGGGAATGTAGTCAAGACACACACAGCACTGCAAAGCCTCACCCCTACTTCTAGCCACCTCCACAGCCACTGCGTCATGGGCCTCGGCGTGGCCTGTTGCTGAGCTCACTACCACCGAGGCCAGACTGCTTCACTGCACCACTCCTCCCGTGCTTTCTCCAAAGGCAGCACAGAAATGCCCAGGGCTGGTGTGGCTCTTGCAAGTCAGCTTGGAAAACCCATCTTCCCAAATGTTCATCCAAAATAAGTTGGAAAGGAGCTGGTGGACAGGGTACTCCCTGTACTCCCAAGTATGAACAAAGCTGAGGCAGGAGGACAAGCTGCAGCTTGCGCAACCTAGTGCTAATCTTGTATTTACATACACGATGGCTGGGGGCAGAGCGCACAGCAGAGCCTAGCTTCAACCCCCAGTATTGGCAGTGGGGAGGCTGTTCCAAAATGTTATTCTGAAGCCACGATAGTGGATAGTGTACGTAAAGTAAGAGACATGCAACAGGTACTCTGTAATCAAACAGCTTTTATCCTTCCTCCAGCTTCACACTTTATTACTGTTCAGGGCACTCTGGGCTCACGTACCTATCATCTCAGTGCAGGCACCTACTTGTGCCTCCCCCGTGTTCCGGCCCCACCTAAACTCTACATTTGCTGGTGTGCAGCAGGGATCGAGCCAGAGACCGTGAGCGCAGACAGGCACAGGCATCACTCAGGCAACGAGGCCAGTGCACTGCAGACTGTGGGGCCAGCTGTCCCCTTCAGCTCCAAGGAGCTGCTGCCACGTGGTAGCACAAGTGCTGAGTTGCAAACCTTGAGTTTCCTCCTGTGGGAATTCCAGATTTTCATGCTGCTTCTCTTCTTTCCAAATACAGAAAAAAACCACTGGCCCTGCACCAATCTGGACGGTCAGCAAGACATGCAGACACCCGAAAGGGCCTGCTTCACACCGCGCATTCACCTGCACTCTGGCCCCAGCTTTTCACATCGCGTGTGTGAGCACACACCGTCCCACATCACCAGACGGCTCCCAGGACCACGGCCTTGGAGCCTCCAGCCAGCCAGCCACCACCCAAGGACCAAGCGAGCTGAGCCACGCAGGGTGGTGCCCGCTCCCATTTGTGCTGTACCTGGCTGTGAGGGCCGTTTGGACCGACAAGTTTGAGCGGCAATGGCAGCACCTTTGCTGGACCCAGCACCATCACCGTGAGTCTTGATGACAGGAGCAGCGTTCAACCTGGTGCAGCAAGGCAGAGCACAGTGCACATGCAGCACGAGGCATCTCTGCCATGAGACGGCTGAATGAGGCTGAAGTCAGGCAGCTGAGGGGAGCCTGCAGCGACAACTCACAAGACGTGCTGCACACTGCTGGTTAAAATCACCTACAGGTAGCAGGCATTTCTATGGGGGTAACACACACAATGGCTGGAGAGAAACGCTACCAATTGTTAGGTCAAACTGTTTCCTCCTCAGGAAAGATCTTGACTGAGAGTACTTCAGTGACCTTGTGTTTTCCTCCATGGAAGAAAAGTTCTAAAGTGAGAAACAAAAACAAAGACGTATTTCCCAAGGGAGAAAAATAAAAGCAAATGGTGAAGGAAATACTAACCTACAGCCCACCTCCTGCCACCCACAGCTGATCTGTCCCATAGCCAAGGGTGGTGGCTTCCACTACAATCCCAGCTGCTCAGGAGGCTGGGGCAGGACAGCAAATCTGGGTGTAGAGAGACCCTGTCCCAAAATAAAAAGGGGTAAGAGTGTAGCTCAGCCATAGAGCCCCACTTCTAATCCCCAAGACTGCCAAGGAAAAAAAATCCCCCCCAACACTAAGAGGCTGAGAAAGGAGAATCACAAGTACAAGCTCAGCCTGTGCAACTGACATGACTTATCAAGATGCTGCTTCAAAGTTTAAAAATGACAGTGGATATAGCTCAGTGCAGGGGCCCTGCCCTCCCCCCCTCCTCCCCACTTCAGGTCCTAAAATCCGTTTACTAACAAAAAGTAGTATCTGGGACATAATGATTAAAACTGTATTATAATTAAAAATCACCTTAAGCATTGAGAAACATGACAGGCAAAGTAGACTTCTTAGGCGCACAGCACCAAAATGCTAACTGAAGCTAAAGTTCATACAACTTCTCAGATTTTTATTATTGTAGTCACAGCTGACATTTACGTATTAAAAATGTGACTTTATGAAAACTTTCACAGTAAGCAATACCTAAAGATGACTCCTAATGATTTTAAAAAGAAAAGTAAATTATTCAGTCGAGTTCAAAACCAGCCTGAACTGTCTCAAAATGACCAAAAAAACCCAAAACCAAACCAAAACAATCCCTATTTTCCTGTATTGGAAAATAAAGACTCATAGGTGGGCTTACACAAGAACAAGTGGAAAACAAATTTTCTACACAAAAGCAATGTGCTAACAGGGGTGTACACGTAACTGAAGGCCAGCCAGGTGTGCCTGCCGAAATGCCCAGCGCTTTGAGAAAGTAGCTGTAAAAGCCAAATGTGTTTGAACCAGAGATGATTAAAGTAAAAAGACAATACCAAGTTGCATGTAACTTGTGATTCTGCTTAAAGAGCATAAGCATTACAGGGAAACGGATGTCCATAGCAACTGAGGAATACCTTGGCCCTTTTATTACATTCCACACTGCTTAAACTGCCATTATTACTGCATTCAGCTGAGGGGAGGACAGGCTTCCACTCCCCTTCTCTGCAGCAACCGAGTGCCAGGCACTCCTGTGCCATCCAGGACGAGGCTCCCCACCATGGCACCAGATGCAGACCGCAGACTCAGCTGGGCTGTACTGCGAAAATGTCGCACCTCTAGGCCAGTAAGCAAGGCTATCTGCAATTCGAACAAGTCCCAGTCACCAACTAGCGCCAATGCTTAACAGAACATAAACTATCGATTATTACGTTGAAATAAAATGTTTTTATTGTGGAAAGGAAAATGATACTTCACCACACTTTTAAGTTGATTAATTCACATAATAGTTTAACCGCCCTTGAAAGCTAGAAAATAAATATCACTTATTTATCTTCTGGTTTTGTTTTTTCCATACTATCAAGCACTGATCTTTGCCTAACCCTTCAAAATGTCGATTCCCCCCACTCATTGGTCATTGTGGTAAAATGTTGATTTTTAAAATCTATGCACACACTAAGTCTTTGAATAGGAATGTGCAAAGCATTAGGGAAACTACCATTTAAGTGTTTCTAAAGTGGCGGACGGACGAAGGACAGATTTGTTTTTTTATTAACAAGTGTTACAATGTTTTTCAAAGTATCATATTCTCAGTGGTTATAGCCCAAAATTTTCCATTATATAATACCAATTTCAGAACTTTTTAGCTAAGATACTTCAGAGAAAAATTAAAGAGTATTACTTGTTTGACCAGAATTTCTGAATCATGTATTCTTCTCTAAGTGTCGCTTCTCTTCTTTCCTTTCAAGATAACACACCACACACTCAGAACATGGTTCCTGACCTGCTTCCTGCCAATACAGGCACGGGCAATGCTACGGTACACTAGTTCTAGACACGACGAGCAAAGCAATGCACTCAGTGCCACATGTGAACGTGAAGGCCTCAGTTACCGGGCTATAATTTCAGTGCCAGCAAGACTAACTCCCTTAAGCTTACACAGTCCAGCAAACAGACCAACAAAGCAAACATTTCTAAACATATTCGAGGAGCAACAATTTACATACATCAATTAGTACAGCTGGACTCTTCTGCAGGTATAACTACTGGCAGTAGAATAACCTGATCACATTTCATAGAACAATTACAGAGTCCTAACCAATCAGAGCATCCACCGCTATGTAGTTAAGAAACACACATTTACTTCTGAAGGTGCTAATATAGACTACAGTTGTCTCAAAACCAACCACTTTGCAAAATGCCGAACTAAAAATGCCCTGCCATAGTTATTACAACTCGGGAGGCACTGCTATTCCAACAGTGGCGCGCAGGAGACACAGCAGGCTGTGAAGGCAGCCTTGAGAGGGGACCTCAGCCGCTTACTGCATTGTGTGCTCACCATTTCAAAGCTGCATAAAGGCAGAGCTAGTCAGGAGACCTCACTACTGGCGCCAGCTCTGCCTCTACCTACCTTGTAGGGCAAAGGAAAAGTTCTCTCCAGCCCTTAGAAGGCCACATATTCCTCAACTATAAAACAAAGGGGTTGAACATAATAAATTCTAAGGAGCATTCCCATAAAACAAGATTGCTCACATTTTTGTTAACTGAAAAAAAAAAGTTTAGGTGTTTATGAAATATCAAGCTTGATACTTAATCAATGATGTCAGTTACAGAAAAGGTTTTGGCCAAGGAATTACTGACTCTACATGTATGGGATGAAAATAGAAGACTTTTTAAAAGCATGCTTTCCCAGTGATCAAAAAAAAGGGACTTTAAAATGACAGTAAGTAGCTCTTGCTAAAGGCAAGACGTTTTATAAAAAACACCACAGAGCCCAACAACACAATATGTGTGATCTGACACAAACTCAAAACACAACTGAAATAAAAATAACCAAAATATTTTAGAACATCTCACTTTTTTATAAGGTGTGTCTGCAGATCTGCACCACCCTACTTCACTGCACCGCATCAAGCCCCAACACACAGCTGCCTTCTTAGGCAGAGTGCACCTTTCACAAAACCAACACTAACTTCCAAAAGTAAAAATTTAGTTGGATTCGGAGGTACTCAGCTTTGTGCTCTGATTCCAAGTACTGCTATTAGTGTGAACACAATAAACACAGAAGCTAAGTACAAGAAAGTCACAGAATATTCACATCAAATTGCATTCTGCACCCTTTCTTAGCCCGTGTGCTGCTGAAGCAGGCACCATTCTGCGTCCTTCCTGATCAGACTGCTGACAAAGGCGAGGCCGCTCTTCACAAAGAGTCCCCAAAGCTTGCACAGCAGCCCTGAATTTCCAGGGTGAAAACTGAGTGCTCAGCTAGACAAGAAAGAACGCTCACTTCTAACTACTACTACAAAATACGTAGAAAGTACTAAAACATTAGACTGGGTGAATACTTGAAAATCAAGAGCCTTCTGTGAAAATACAAAAAAACCTGATGAAGAATGGGGTGCATCAAACAGCCTGTGACACACACAGAAACCCCCTGAAACCATAACAGTTTTACTTGCATGGCATTTGCTCGTATTTCTTGAAAACAAACCAATTAGGGTCTTCCAAAAGTAGCTTCAAATTTCACCACTGATTTTCCTTAACAGAACGTGCACTTTGAATTACAAATATTGTGTTATCTATATGAAAGGATTTCGATGCTAGAGATAATTATACATTACAAATTTCAAATATGACAACATGGGCTTTCTGCCACCCCCTCTAATGACACCACAGACACAATCAAGCTATCGAGCAAGAATCTGTTAACAGTTTTATTTTTTATGTTAAATACCATGGGACAGGATTGTAAGGATGAAAAACTCAGTGAACAGTTGCCTCACAAGGGTAAGAAAAACTCCGCCATGATATTAGCAAAGGTAAAGGAGAAAATGTATACGGTAAGAGGCACCATTTCCCCACAGAACACCTCTTGGCATTTCCTGAATGAGTGATATTAGCAATCTAAATAAATCATATTTCAAGAGGTAACAGCAACAGATAAAATTTAAAGGGATTATTAAAATAACATTTACAAGACTCTGAACAATTCTTGAACTCTTATTAAAACCACAAAGAAAACAACTCTTTATTATGAATTTCATGAAGACTGTGTGCCACTGACACCTGCTAATGATGACCTGGTGACAGACAACCTGTCCAGCAGCCAACAGTTTTTACTGTGTTTTCTAACCATAAGAGATCATTAGAGGCAAAGCCTGTATTGACGCTGTACACACAAAAAAATGGTCACTGCGGGCCATACTACCAGTGAAATGGTAGGTAAACAAATCTTTTTCTGGTCAAGAGAAAAAAAAAGAAATAGCACTCTGCATGCTTCACTCTACAAGATGAACTTCCCTAGAAAGAACCCGATGAAGATGGCTGCAATCACAACAAGGAGTGAGGGAAGAGGACTGGTGACGTTGTCTCTGAAGGACACAGCCGAGGCCGAGCCAGGCTTCTCCGAATGCGCTACCTTCCTGAGCCTTAAGCCCTCCTCCTAGGGGAAAATGCAGAGAGAGAGGTATCAAACACAAATATGCACACACATGACACCAGAGCTACAAGACCAGGGAGAGGCAGAGGGGCAGGAGTGAAGACTGACTGCCAGCCCACGGAGGAGCTGCGTGGAGGGAAGAGATGTTCTATAGCTGGACTGTACTCCTGGCTGCCCAATCCCACCAACTCACTAAAAATTGAACCGTATGTATTCTTACAATGAATATCACCATAAGATATAAAATTTTATCTTACAAGCACTGATTTTAAACCTGGAACTGAATACCTAAAATGCTAATTTTGTGCATGTTCATTTCTGAGAGGGTCTGTGGTGTTTTAAACTGGCTATTCCTACTCTAGGCAAAGAGAATCAGGAATAAACCTAGTCTGACAGGTATGCTGACCCTACAGCTCAGAAGCACAGCACAGGCACAGGGTATGCTCCACACAAGAGACACTGCAGGATTTGGGGGCAGGGTTTCAGGATGAACTCTACACGATGCAGTTTTGATATATTTGAAGCAAAGCAGGCAAGGAGGCATGTGCAAGGATTTACACTAGGTTTGGACCACAGAGTCCTCCTTCTCTAAAAGCCTCAAATTATAATAGATGTGACTGCCACACACTGGAACCCCTATCTGAAGTCTCACCTGAACTGGGAACTGAGCCTGCTTCTGTGCATCAAAGTGATTCAGAGCCTCCAGGCAGGAGTGGCCACTCCCTCCTGGTCTCCCACAGCAAGCTTCGGAAACACTAGGCTATTAGGAGAGTGTTTTCCCACAGGACAGCAGCAGCCTCTCAAGCAGGTCACGACACTGTGAAGGTGACCTGAGAAAACACTGGTACCTGTTCAGTACACAGCTGGCTTTAATCTCCGCCACCAGTCTGACAATGGCAGGACAGTTTTACTTTCTCAGTGTAAGCTGTTAGTCTTCTTTCACAGGATTCCACTACGGTGTTTGTATTTACAGACAGTCCTCGATTTCACGAGGATCTAACTGACTCTAGCTGGAACCGTGGCCTCTCTCCAGGCTAGCAGATACAGCCTGATCTTCTCCCAGCGGGCCACTCCAGAACAAGGAACACTATGTCACAGACCTGTGCTGTGCTGCAGGGATGCTCAGTGGCTTAGGTGTACTGAGGGTACAGCAGTGCCCTGGCTCACAAGCTTGATTCTTTCCACAACTCTAGTCACAAATCAAATTGGATGAGAACCCAATCAAATTTAACAGCCTGGTTCAGTACGACCTTGTGGGGACACTTGATCAGGTTCCTGTCCAGTTGTTTATAATCAGAACTGTGGAGAGAACTGAGCTACCACTGTATTTTTATTCAGATGTAGATATATATCTACATCTGAATAAAAATACAGTGGTA
>NDGN011534728.1:3957-31502 GCA_002564285.1 Tympanoctomys barrerae
AGAAAGAAAGAAAGAAAGAAAGAAAGAAAGAAAGAAAGAAAGAAAGAAAGAAAGAGGAAAAGTGTATTTTATAGCACAGCCATTCAGATATCCAAAGAAAGAACATTTTAGGCAGTATGAACCAAGAGTATGGAGCCCTAAGGCCTGAACGGAAACAAGTGAAGGTGAACACTGAGAAATCAATGGAGATAAAGTTTTGACACCTGGTAATTCACACATAACAGAGACAAAAAGCTCTTAAACATCAACCTCACCCTTGTGATGAGAACAAAGCGCAGGTCAGGGTTTCCCACCCCTGTGGCTACTGACATTGCACAGTGGATAATTATTTAGTAGGTGCTGCCCTGTGCAGTGCTGTGAGTTTAACAGCACCCCAGAGCCAGGCTCAGGAGCAGGCAATACAGCTGACTCCCACGGGGTGTGAGCAGATGTCTGCAGGGCAAAATGCGCACTACCTGAGACCCCTGCATAGAGAAAAGGGTGGGAGCTCATACATAAATACACATATGCATACCTATATGCATGCATATATAAATAAATACATATATACACATATGCATGCATACATATATAAATACATACACACATACATACATACATTGTCAAGACTGCCCATTGTAACAGGGCTCTCACTACCTTTTGCCCTCCTACCATGTCCTGTTGTTTCATCTTCTTCTCTTTGAGTGTTGTCTAGGCATTTGTGTCCTGCCAAATTCATTTGCTGAAAGTCAAGTCAACCATGTGATGGTATGGGGGGGGGCCTTTGTGAGGTGATGAGATCATGACATGGAGCCATCAGGAGCCGCGACAGGGCCCGGAGAAGAGCATCCAGAAAGCCCCTCCTTCACCCCAGGAGGTCATAGATGGGCCTCGTCCCTGAAGCAGAACGCACATCTTCTGCAGAGCAGAACCTGCTAGTGGCATGGTCCTGGGCTTCCCAAGCTCCAACACAGCACTAAATGCATTCCGCTTGACACTCTACTATAGCTGCCTAACAGACTCAGTGTACCCGTCTGCCACCCTGACAGGGTCTCCTGGCCATTCACTGGTGCACTTGCTCACTGGCCATCTTCCTGGCCATCGGCAGTGTGAGCTCCACAAAAGGAAGGCCGCCATTTGCCTTGTTCACTGCTTTGTCCTTCATGGTCTCGACAGACTCTGTCATGAGCCACTCCTGAAACCGCTGAAGGTCATACATGACCTTTCTATTGCCCATGCGAACCATGTGTATGCAATATCCAGCAAATATTACTGAACATTGTGATTCTAAGGTGAAAATGAGAACACAAATTTGACAGAGCTTCAAAGGCTCATAAATAGTGTCAAATTTGGGATTACATTTATTGCTTCAGGTGGAGCACGGGGAAGATCATAAAGACCTATATTGGATGTCTCCTTGACCAATTTCAGTCCAAATTTTCACCTACCCTTGATGGTTGATTTTGCTGTGGTGGTAGTAGGTGGCTGTTTGTAGTCACTGAGGCATCTCTTCAGATAGCAGTAACCCATGGATAAAGTAATTTTTCATATTCTGTTGAGATTCTTCAAAGTCTTTGTGTTTAAGGCTAATGTTAGAGGGATACAGGCTATGGGCAAGATGCTGGTATTGAAGAAATCCATACAAGAGAAATGATTCATGCCGATACATGGAACTGCCTCAGTACATCGGGACTAATGGGGACAATTCTTGGGCACTGCATTTGAAGATTGGATGTGTGTGTTTGTGTGTGTGGGTGTGTGGGTGTGTGTGTATGTGTGTGTTGTTCTGCAGAGCAAATCCAAGGTCTCATGTACACTAGGTAGATGCTCTACAACTCCACTGTAGAGTTATCCTCAGCTCTTCAGAGTTATACTGCAGCCTCACTATCCATCTCTGCAAGTCTTGCAATATGACAGTAGCACCAGAGAGGCATCAGCCATTGGTAACAGACTAAGAGCCATGGATTTTACTACCAATTTTTCTGCAAGGCTCATAAGACATTAAGAGATGAATGGATCCATTCATGAGCTCTTCTTTCCACAAACCTCTAGTGAAAGCATCCTGACTGTAGGCATTATGTAGAGCCCTGGGCAAAACCGAAGGTCTCCCAGCATTAGTCGAGTCCAGGAACTATAAATTAATGACATAATTAGCAATGTTGGTAAGTGGTCTAAAGGGAAAGTAGGATGCTGTCAAATCTAATACACAGGAACTAAACAGAATCTTAGGGAACAGAGAGGACTTCCCTGAGGGAATTTTCTTTGAAAGATAGCTGTCGTATGAGTTGGATGAAAGCTCACAAGAGAATGGTGTTTCCAGGAAGGAGACCTTGGGTACTCATGGCTTCCATTCTCTCTGCTTCCTGGCCTCCAGGCAGGGCTGCTTTTCCTCCACCACCTCCCTGTGCTGTGTTGTCCTGCCTCTGAGGCAGTGGACAACGGGCTGAGGCCTCCACTAGGTGTGAGCCTAATCAAATCTCTTCCCACTTAAGCGGTGGGCATCAGTAGTGCATCTCTGTGGCCAGAAGGTGACTAAGACCCATGGATTTCTGCACTGGTGGCTCCCTGTCCCCGGCCTCACTGCTCTGAATCAGTGCCCTGGTGCTCAGCCTTGATCTGTGGAAGGTGCACATGAATATTGTGGTAGCAACTGCATGCAAAGGAATGTGGAATCCTACCCAACAATCCAATGAAGTTGAGCAAACATATTAAACACAGATTTAAAGAAGGGGAGAGATGGAGAGCAGAAAAAATAGACCAGGGGCCCCCCTACCAAAACTACACACAGGCAGGGAGCACCTAGGTGAGATAAGAAGCCAGCGTGGATAAGAAGGGGTAAACGTGAACAAAACTGCAAAGCTAGAACTGATATGACAGAACGCTGGGTTGCAGGAGTTGGAGGGAGACAGAAAAGTCCATTTTAATCACATCAATTTCCTCTTAATGTGATAAAAAAAGGACAGGCTCCTCACCTTGGCTCCCTGTCCCCCGAACCCACCCTTCACGGAAGTAGAAGGAATATTGCAGAGAAGACGTCTGGGTGTTCTTTTCTATCACATTAATTTCCTCATCCCCCATATGTCAATCGTTACAGCCTGTTCTAAATTTTGATCTAGTGCATTATTGATGAGCTCTTAACAAGAGATTAGAACAATGATCTCCCACTCTCTTTCTGGAAAAAAATCTTCATGAAAAAAGAACAGGCAATTTGACTAATGGGAGCCATCTATCTAGTCAGTATATCATATTTATCAAAAAGATTTTGACAAAGCCAGAGTAGCTATGGGATAAGTACCATCATGGTTCTGCCATGTACAGAACACTGTGCTAGACAACGGATGTATTCTACAACATTTGGTTGGATTTATAACAGCATCTATGACTGGTACATTCAGGTTGTGAAAAACAAAACATTTCCTCTTAACTCGTCTTAGCTGTAAAGATGTCTCCTGCTGATTGTCAAGTAGGATGGAGCATTTCCAACTCTCTTTCAGAAAGAACTTCCTAGTCTAGTGCATCTGTCTTTTGGATACATTGAAACATTTTCATCTCTTAATATTGTGTTTCTTGGTAATTTCTTATTAATGAGGAGTGACTGCTATTTTTAAAACTAGAATTCTCTATGCCTGATTAGAACGTTTGTAACTGGGTTTCAGGCTCTGTGTTTCTGGCATAATAAATAAGAATGCTGATCATGGAGGGCATGCGCTGAAACCCAGCCAAAGCCCACGTATCGTGTCTGCCACTTGAGGAGCGTGACCAGCCCGAATGCAAGGGCAAGAGACACCCATTATGGTAGTAACAACGGTCGTGACTGGCTTCAAGAACGTTACCAGTAACTAACTCACTTCAAATGAATTGGCTAAGATTCAGTGAAAGCTTTATAATTATTTTACTTCTAACTCACTGGTGGCTCATTTTGAGGTTTGTGGAGAGCTAGTTTCTCACCACAGATAAATATACATTCATAGTAGAAAATTTTAACATAACATATAACCAGATTAAGCAGGAGGGAGAAGAGGTAGGAACTAAAGGGAGAGGAACAGAAGGAAGGAGGAGGAGAAGGAAAGGGCACACAGGACCACACTCCCCTGAGAGAGGGAGTTACTGTTAATATCTTCCGTGTCCTTCCCAACCTAATTCTATGGAAACATAATTCACTTTAAACTAAATTATAATCATACTGTAAAATTCTGTTTCATAGCTTTCTTATCTTCCTGAATAAAATACTGCTGTGTCAAAAGGTATTCTTCTATTATATACCATTAATTTGTTTAAATCTTATTTGGAAATTATATATGATTAAATATATCATTATCAATGGTACCCTAAAATGTTGGGTACTAACACTCTAATATATAACATGTGATGATAAATAAGTTTGCATTCATACATTTTATACATGCATTTGTAGATTGCTCAGCTTGCTTCTTAAAATAGCACACTATAACTTCCTGGTGACTTCTTAGGGAGCTTGGCTTCTGCGAACTCTTCCTTACTGCCTCTGTGGCAGAATGTGCAGTGAGAACTGTGGAAGCCACAAGGCCCGAGCTCGCAGAGCCTGCAGGCAGAGGATTCGCAGCCCCACACGCAGTACACTGTCTCCAGCTTTCTCCATGAGAGCAGCGTCCAACAGCCCACTGCGGCTGATGCGTCCGTGCGTTGTCGTCACTTCCCTACAGGATTTCCCTCCTCTTCTGCCGTAGTATCGGCACTGCCCACACACACGCCCTGCACTCGAAGTCTTACAGATGCTGCTTCTGGGTGGGCCTGCGTAAGACACTACAGGCTAAATTCAAGGATAACACACGTTATGTTCTATGATAGAGATTGCTAAGTTGTCCCCTTAATGTCAATGGAAAAAATAAACTTATTTTAAATAAATGAATTTTATGTTAGTGAGCTGGTTTATTTTTTCATGACTATTCTCATTTCTATTACTTCTTGTATAGCTTGCCTGTTTACATCCTTGGCACATATTTTAACTGGAAAACTGTTTATTTGATTTTCAAAAACTTCTTGAACATTAAGGATATTAGCTTAGTCCTACATATTTTATAATCAAAGACTTTGGTTCTTTGTATCAGCTAAACCCTTGCTCTTCAGGTCTTGTACAGTATAGGAAATGTACAGGTCTTTATTGAAAAAAACCCTATTAATAATGCATTGTGGAAAACTAATTTCTGGATGAGTTTATCTCCATCGTTATGATGGCTGTGAGCATATTCGGTAGACATCGAACTGTCAGTACATTTCAAAGAAGCCAGGACATCACTATCCACATACAAGGAACCACTGCTGTTAAGTCAAATTTTCAATACCAATAGGTATGCCTAGGAATAGATTCACAGCCATTCTTCTGAACAACTCAGCCTTTCTGACCATTCTGTGATCCCATTCCTAACCCCGATTCAGGTAATTCAGACTTGATGGCTTTTCAAAAGCATTTTACTGACATAGCATTATTGCATCTGGGAGACTGATATCTCCGTATCAGTGACTCTGATACGTGCGTGCTTTTGACCATTTATTACATTGTTTCTAATCAACTTCTCTTTCTTGCTGTCACAAGAATGTACAAATCTGTGTTGGCTGCCTTTTCGCTCAGAGCCAGCATCTTTCATCATGAAATATGGAAAATGAATGACTCCGCAGTTACTAGCAGCGAGCAGTTGAAGAAGGTGTGCGTCACCCTTCTTTACCCGCTTTACTGCCCGTACCTGCTTTTCTCCAGCAGGACCTTCTGTGGCTCTGCAGGGGCTGAGCTTGTCTTTGAGGCTGCTTCATGGACCAGAAGGATGGGCCACCACTTCCAAGCTGCTGGGGATACGCAGCGGCCTTCTCTCCCCTGAGCATCTGCACCATGAGCGAAAGCCCTGGTGGGTCGGGTGACATCTCTGCCCACTGTGCACTAGGTCACTTATTAGGAGCATAAATTCAGAGACTGTGTGCATGTGGGGTCTTACTTAGACCACCAGCAAGACATTTTAAATAGTAATATGTAGTGTTGACCAAGATGTGAGAACTGTTTCCATATTTATAAATCATAACAATGCAAAGTATTCATTTGTGGAAGAAAACTGTTCTTAGGAATTGCCTATGTTTTGTCCTAAGAATTTTAAACTAAGCTTTTAGCTGGAGGATATGAGTGTAGTTGTGCACTAAAATTTATCTGTGGAGATGATCGCTGCAACGTTGCTTTATGAGTCTACAAGGAAAACAAGGTGAGGCAAAAATTAGATGCTCAAGTAAAAACAAAAATCCAAGTAGTAGCATAGTCTTATCCTAGTAAAGGATGGTGGGATAGTATAAATAAAGATGCTTCTAGTTGAAAAAACTAGATAATCACGGGCAAATAAGAAGGGCTCATCTTACACACAGCATGAGAATCAAATGCGTGAAGTCCTAAACCTGAAGGCAGAAGCTGTAAAATCCCTAGAGCAAAATAAAAGCCAAAACTTGACACTGGCTAAGGCGATGATTTCGGGGACACGGCGGCAGGCACAGAGTGCCAAAGCAGAGACAGACGAGCGGAATCATGTCAAACCGAAGAGCTTCCATAGAGCAAGGAAAATAAATGGTGAAAAAGCCAACCTGGGCCTGGGATACAATATGTGCACACCGTATCCATGATAAGGGTGAATGTCCAAACACATAAGGAACATCAGGGAATCAATAGCAAATAAACGAAAGCCAAAGAGTTCAACTTAAAATGAGCAGATGAACAGAACAGATACTTTCTTAAAGAAGATGTACAAGGAATAATCATAAAATACAGTGAGTGTTTACTGTAGGCATGATTTATAGTGAAAACAGTAAAAGACACATCGACTGGAATCAACTCCCAGGTGCCACCACCTTCCCACACACTCACCCATTGCTCCTGCCATGTCCCAGGCAGCTCTGGAGGCGTGAGATGGGATAGATGCTCACAGTGAATGCTGCCGCCCGGCACAACCCAACAGAAAGGCTGGCTTGTGAAAATATGAGCCTGTATCCTCGCTCGCCTTTACCACTGAATCCGGCCCTGGGGAAGAGGTCTCTCCGCCAAGGAAGAGGTCTCTCTCCCGCAAAATCAAAATAAATATGAATAATAAACATTTATATAGGTTCATTAAGGCAGCCAGGAGAGCGCAACTAAAGATACTTACAAAATGAGCCCAGAACTGCTACAGAAAGAAGCAAGAATGATGGGACAAGGATGCTTGAGGGGCAGGGGTCTAACGGGCTTAGTGGTAGTGTGTATCTTATTGCAATACATTTCTATGTAAAAACATTATATTTTTCCATCGCAGCTTCAAAAAATACCACACTGAAATATGGAAGATGTACATTGCTAATTGCCAGGGATATATCCATCAAAACCACAATGAGATGTCACATCACACTTGTTAGAATGGTTATTATTAAAATAAAGCAAAACAAAAAAGTCCACCAGTACTGATGGGGAGGTAGAAAAAAGTTTTTGTGCAGTTTTGGCAGGAATTTAAGTGTATGGAAATTGTATGGCAGTTCGAGAACTGCCACATGAAAAGTCAGAAGTAGAGAAACGTAAGATTGAGCAACCTCCCCTGGAATATGAAGGGCTGACACCGCTTCTCCAGAGACGCTGCACCCCCGTCCTGAGCGTCAGTCATGGTAGCCGAGACACGAGCGCAACTCGGAGTCCCATCCATGGCTGAGTGGGTGCAGGGAAAGAAAATGCATGTGGGTGAGTGACACATGGGGACCCATGCACTAGGGACATGATGAAGTCCTGCCGGGTGACACTGTGAAGGACCTGGGGACACTATGCTAAGTGAAAGAAGCTAGACAGAGAATGGCAAATGCTACCACATCCATTCACACATCAGCCTGGAAAGTGTGGACATCACAGATGCAACGAAGGCAAAGGTGGCTGCCAAGGGCTGCAGGGTACAGATCAAGGGACTATTAATTAAAGCACACAAAATTTTGTCTATGTGAGATGAAGACCTCGACATCTATTGCACCATGCAGTGCCTTCAGTTAACAATGTTATGATCTATGCTTAATTTTTTTGACAGGGTAGATCTTGTATTAAAAGGTAGGTTTTTTTCATTTGTTTTTTTTTTTTTAGTACCAGGGCTCAAACTCAGGATCTTGCACTTGCCGGACAGGCACTTATGCTGCTGAGCTATATCCCCAGTGCCCTTCCCCCCATTTAAAAAATATTTATTTATTTGGCACAGGGTCTCACTATGCAGCTCGGACTTACGGTGATCCTCCCGTCTCAGCCCTCCTAGTGCTGGGATTACAAGTGTGTGCCACCACATCCAGTTTTGGTGGCACGCCCAGGGTTCACGTGGCAAGCAGTACCAGAGATAGAAACCAGGTCCTTGTGCTTATCAGGCAGGTGATTGAACCACAAAGATATCTCTCCAGCCCTGATAAAAGTTTCCATCATGAAAAATAACAGGAAGCAGACTTCCTCCTTGGGAGGTGGTGAGCGTGTGACAGCAGTGAGTGTGTGCAGACCGCCTTGCACTTTCTGCACACACAGATTTCTCCTTGAAGAAGAGACCGTAATAAAGTGGTTCAGAACAGAAAACAGTCGAGGTGTGGAACTACATTAAGTAATCAGGCTCGCAAGACATTTGTGGCCATGAATTGAATTTCACATGGGCACATCCCAATGGGAATAGAAGAATGTCTGCCAAGACACGAGCTGTAGCCGCACCCGGGTGATGGAACCGAAGATCTTACTTGTACCTTTTACAGCACCAGTCCACTCTGTAGGAGCAATTATTATTCTATTTCCTAGAAAGTCTATTAATGGTAATTATAAAACAAGTCCTCTTTGCCCCAGTATCAAAATGGAGTGGTGTAAGTCTTGCAAGGCAGGCAATATGGCACCGCTCCTGTGGAGCGTGGAGCAGGTTATTTACATCCTGGTTATCTGTAGGATGCCATCCAGCTTTTGCTCCAGGGTGGGGCAGCCCTCCATCTGGGTAGCTAATTAGTGATGACCACTGCAATCTGGAGCTTCGCTGTTGTGCTTCACTGAGACTGCTTTCTTTTCTTTGTAGAGTGCCAGCTTGTTTTAGAAACTAAAAACTTCAAGGATATATATATATATATATATATATATATATATATATATCAGATTTTCAAATTGAAAATTTCATTCTTCAAGCCAGTTATTAAATCAATAAGTCCAAGAAAAGGAGAAAAGAAAGGAAGGCATGCAGGAAAGGGTGGATGGAGAGAGGGTTAGCTATAAATCATTTATTCTAGTTTAACCCTCAGATTACGGAACACTTGTATAGCAATAGAATCTTAAGGATATCTAGTTCAGTTCTTCAGCCTACAGATGAGAACACTTGCATGAGACCAAGGAGCAGGGCCCTTTGTTCAAGCAAGATATAGACAACGAGGTAGAAATGAAGAGGGGCCTGCTTGCAAGGCTTATGCTGCAGTATTTATTTTCATTTCTAGGTGGACTTAAAGAATTTCCACCAAAACAAATTGATTCTTCTAATGATCGCTGCCAACTTTACACTTTTTATAGCTGTCTGCAAAATCAGAGAACAAAAAAGAAAAACCCATAGAGAACTCTGTTGAAATTCACCTCCGGATGAAATTAAAATGAGCATCAGAGTGAAACTCAATGTCAACTTGATAGATTTCCTGAAGGTTAGATCATAAATTTGAAGAAAAAAAAAAAAGAAATCAGTATAGGAAAAACAACTTTGAAAATTTCTTTGTTATACACAGAGTTCTACAAAGAGAAAACGAATTCCCTTCAAATGTTCACAACAGCCAGGTTCCCGACTCCCTGCTGGAAACTTAGAGGAGGGGTTCAGGGAAAGAGCTGGGAATCCAGGATCTACAGGACCTGTGATTAAATCCTTCTCTTCCCATTTAACTCGAGCAGGCTATGTTCCCAAGCTCCAGCCTCCTTACTGAATAAAACTGATAACAAAAGTTCTTATTTTATGAGACAATTATGAAGATCAAAGGCAATGCAATTGAATTCGGTCCTAACACATTGATGGTGACAAACAAGTCCTTCCCTTCCATCCCTACATGCTGACTGGGGCTATTTCCCCCCAAGATTCATTAGGTGCCCAGTAATTATCCTCGTCCCAGCTCGATCATTTTCACTCCTTATTTTCTGAAGTATAATCTACACCTCAGTTTTGCTGATGTATGTAGACTCTACTTTTACAACTCCAGAGTGCGGCAGCCCCAAGTTCCCTTAGCATTCGAACAAGATTGGTCTTAAGGAAGAGATTGGGAAGCATTTTTATATAGTGTCTTGCTTCACCGAAGCTTCTGGTCAATAGAAAAGAGTGAAGGTGTGTGTCTAGAGGACCAGGGACTCACAAGGACATGCTGCTGGTGGCCAGACCCTGGGAACAGCCACTGTGTGTGCGAACTGCTCTGTGTCCTGCCACAGAAGTGACAGCTTCACTTGCGGGGCGTCCAACATGGGAGTTACTGTTATTTCATTTTATGATTGAGAATATAAATATGTAGGTTATTTTTCCACTTTCTAAGTAAAAGAGCTAGGATCTGATCCTATGGAACCAGGCCCTGCTCAGTTACAATAATTAAAATATCCCACAAAGATACCCCATACTTCTTTAGAAAAGAGCGGCGTCTGCTCCGGATAGGAACCTCTGTGCAGGCCAGTGCCCACACTCATACACTATGAATCTGAAATGGCAAGTTTCATACTGCAAAGTGGAAGGCCACAGCCCAAGAACCTGGAACACGTCCCCGACGACTGAAGCCAGGTTTAGACAGAAGGAGTGAAATAAAAACAAGTGAAGCCCAGCCCAAGGTGATGGTGTCTTTTCCAGGGCAGGCAGCCAAAGGAAAACCCAAGATTCCCTGCGGGCCTCTACTGAGGTGCCCTGGAAAGGGCAGCAAATGGGAGCCCATGTGGTCCCTGGGGTTCTGGAGCCTGAATTGACCCATGCTGCCCCCTCCCATTCTTATTTTATTACACAGTAGGATTTCCCACCATGCTTCATGTTCCACGAGGTTTCTCTGGGCTTGCTATGGTCCCCTGTAAGGAGGTTCAAAAGCCATTTTGCAGTGGAATTTTGTTTAGAGGCCAAAGCCCCCATTACGTGACGACGACCTAAATCATGTCCCGTGCTCTACACCCAAACTTCAGTCACTTTGAGGGAGTTACCACAGTGATAACTGAAAAGTGATATTTAGGTGAGGGAATGACAGCCACTGAATCTTCCTACTAACCAAACCAGTAAACAACTGCACCAAAATGCATGATTTCCTTGGCCTCCCAGTTAGAATACTGCTGACCCTTGGCACCCTGTAGGAGGCAGTGCGCTTAAACAGAATGGGGTGCTGAGGCAGAGTCCACTTTCCTCAAATCACCCTTTATCATGAGGTCATGGGACTGTGGAAACATTACTTCGGTTTCCTAAACCTTGGTCCTACTGCCACAAACTAGGGTAACTGGGAGGAAGCTTTCAGTGAGAACTGTACACGCTGCTCGTTCCTACTATGCATGGGGCTGGCCGGCCCAGGAATGTGACCGCTCACGGCCTGTTAATGTTCTTAGGCCAGCTCTCACCTCCCAAGCCATCTGCCTGCCTTGTGTGAGTGCTCAGGGAGGGCAGGCTGCAGGCGCACCCAGCCAGGTGGCAGTGGGTGCTGCGCCCGCGGACCTCCTGTCATCAGCAGGCATCCATACTCTGCAGTGGTTTGGGAGCGTGCTGCAGCAACCAGCTGTTCCCAGCGGTGACTCAGCCTTTGCTCTGCAGCACAGGGGGTGTGCACCTGAGTCAGGAAGCTGACGCACTCTCACCTCTGCGTCACAGCCCTCAAGCTCTGATGTCCCCAAGCACCTTTCCAATCTGTACCCTTATGTCCACCCCTGGGCCCAAGGATACCTCAGTGTCTGAGCCCCAGGGCCCAGGCCCCTTGCTGCACACACTCCCACCTGCGGATGGCTTGCCTCCATGCAGGGCCATCTCAATCCCCCGCCTCAGCAAAGCGGTCCCAGAGGACTCTTCTCCAAGAGACTCCTTCCTGAGCTCTTCCCTTCCCAGAGCACCTCATTATAAGCACATCAGCATAGCACTCAGGCACCATGAGGCGCTGCTTGGCAACTGGCCCTGCTGGGATGGAGCCAAGGATATTCTGAGCCGGTCGTGAAGACAGCGCTGCGGATCCTGAATTTGTCCACAGATTCTTACCTTGTTTGTTCTGAACTCCCGTGAAGCATAGCACACACAGGAGAGCTAACACACGAGTGAAACGAGAACATGAGGTCCTCCTCTGCAGTCTGAGCCTAAGCACGACGCGCGGCCTCTAATCACATGGGAACACGGGAATGTTGACAGGGGCGCTGAGTCACCTCACTCACTTCTCATCTGTTTTAAACTTTAATATTGCATGTGAAAATGTAACCTTTAACTGATTCTATCCCAGAAGTTCTACTAAACGCTGTTGGAAGAAAACTGTTGGGAATTATTTAATGCGACTGTCTATTTTCCTAAAGAGGAGCCAATACTCCCAGCTATGTGTTTCCAAAACAACAATCTGTAGAGCTTTCGAAAAGTCTAGGCTTCTCATTAATTTGAATATCATATTACAACCTGGAGTTTGCCATCAGCACAGATGCAAGTAACTGAGCTGATTTCATTAATCTGCTCCAATAATACCTCCTTCTCCCCTCACCGCCAACTTTACTCTTATCAGCATCACATCTAGGGGCTCAGAGTGAGACCGGGGCAGGATGCTTGTCTGCCATGTGGAAGGTCTGGGGTTCCATCTGCAGAGGTGCAAAGCAAGAGAAAACAAAATGAAGTCAGTCTGACCTGTGCAGAGGCTACAGACTTTGGACTCAAGAACTATGGAAGGAGAAAAGCAACAAACACAATTTAGCAATTCTCACCTCTAAGCATGCAGCAACTCCTGGTGTGGTTGGTTTTCCTGTGATGGGAGCTTCTCTTTCGTCAGCCTTTGCTGTCTATGCTCTTGGACACAGGATCTCCCCTTGCCCCCCAAAATACTTCTTCCTACCTGGATTCAAGCAGAAGTCTCTTGTCAGCTCTTGACTTTAAGTTCATTTGATCGGATCTATTTTAAGCACAGCTTCAAAGCATTTTCTGCCTTAAATAGCACGCTCACAATGTCGCTCCTCTACTTACTAAACTTCCACGGTTCCTGAGTCCTTATAGCTCCATGAATAAGCTCTTTCTGCTCTTTATTTTGTCCTTGCTTCTCCAGCCAGACTAAATTCCGGTCATTTCACAAGCCCATGGGGACACACCCAGCTCCAAGTGACCTGTCTGTGCTGAACTCTATGCCGCACACAAGGAAGGAGCCTGAGTCCCCGCCTTTGCGAGGCCGTGACGGACCAGGGAGGAATGAGGGCCATGAATGAGACCATTGGTGCACACCAGCAAGGCTACCGTGGACGGAAAGCGCGAGGAGTCTCCACTGGGAGGCCAGCGAGTGGGACACCTGGCATGGCAGCCACGCTCTCCACCGTCCTAGGGAAGCCAGGGCCTCCCAGGCCTTTACCCCTTCCCCGACCCGTGAGCAGGGCAGTCGCCACCCCAGGAGGAGCCAGAAGATGGTGTGAGTCCCCCAGAAACAGATCCTGAGACCGAGACTCAGTTTGCCAGGGTAAGAGACAAGAAAATTCCAGAAAATGGGGGTGGCAGGCAGTCAGCAAATGACCTATCAAAAAGGAAATCATCATTTTGTAATCACAGCTTAATCTCACAGGTGAACCTAGAAAATCTGGATGGGACACAGACTCAGCATTTTGTCCTTATCTATGCTTTTGGATTCTTACACAACAGGAACGATGCCATACATATACATATAGTCAAGTTCATCCTTCTTTACAGAACACTAGTACTCCATTATAATTTTAAAAACCACACATTTCTTTTTATTCATTCATCTGTTGATGGGCATTTGAGCTGTTTTCAAGATTTGGCTATTACAAATTGTGCTTCTATAAAGAACTAATACCAAGAAGGGGCATAGCTTCGCCAAATGAACCACCTAGTTTTGGCTTCTGAGGCATCTCCATCCTGACTTCCATATTGTTCACACCAATTTATACTCCCATCAATAGTAGAAAAGGGTTCTTTTTGTCCACAGCATGGGCAGTGTTTACTGTTGATTGAATTCTTGATGATAGCCATTATTCATGGCATGAAACGTACTCTAAGGATTGTTTCAATTCGTATTTCTTGTATTACCAATGATGGCAGACACTTTTGCTATATATTTATTTGTCAGAAAATAGAAAGATAGCCTTATTCTTGGATAGGCAAAGCCAATAGAGTGAAAATGGACATACTTCCAGAGAAGCACGTGCAGACAGTGATGACTTCTGCATTTGACATGAAACAGCAAAATTAGAACAAGTTTCTATTATAGTATACAATTTTTGTTTCCTTATCAGGTCAAGGAGATTGATTTTTTCCCACTTAAGTAATCCACTTTGTAGCTTCTCCAACCGCCAATGTCAATACTCTTGAACTGTGGGGTCATTATTAAGTAAAAGAACAGTTGCTTGAACACTTGTGCACTCCACGATTGTGCAGTCTGCCCAATGGCCTAGGTGAACTCGTGGGCAGGATCACAGCGTGACTATGTGCACAAGCAGGACAGCTCAGACCCGAGGCTGGATGGAGCCAGACAGCTCTCCAACTGCCACTTAGAATGCCACGTGATTTGTTATAAATGTTCATCCCAATAAATATCCATTTACTTAAAAAGGCCCTGATTTCAACACCACACACACACAAAGTAGAAGTCAAGATAGAGGTAAATTTTAATAATACAAAGACAGTACTGATTTCCTCCCCTAAAATTTTTAATTTAAAATGATAAAGTTTTCCATCCTAATTCATTTAAACTTGATCACCTGTATTGCTAAGAAAAAGCTAATAATACTAATTGAAAATGTAGAAAAAAATTAATTATTAAAATTAAACCATTATCCATTTAATACATATATTTATATTTTAGGGAAGGGTCTACAGGGTGTTCAGGGTCTCACTACTTGAATAGACTCATAGTGATCCGGCTGTTTACAGCCTCCCAAGAGCTGGGATTATAGGCGAATGACACCATACCCTGTCTCAATTGCTGCCTCAGCATGCCCTGGGCGCAGGGCTGGCACAGCAGGCCTCAGGATTGAACCCTGGCCCCTGTGCTTGCTTGCAGGCACTTTAATCCCCTGAGCTATTTGGTCAGCCCTCCATTTAGTATTTTCAGGCTAAACTTTACCCTGGGTAACTGAAGCAAAGAAAAAAAGTGGGCAACTGTATTAGAAAATCCCTACATGTTTCACAATAAACAGTAAAAAATTGTGAAATAAATTTATTGTTTCACAATAAATTTTGACCTAAGTCTTCATCACCCCCCACCCATCCATCTCATCTGTTTCTTCAACCCCAGCATCTAGTCCTTGTGGGATGGGGACTTAAATGTTTTTTTTTAAAAACTTCCCATCCTTACACTGATGTAAAATTTCCCAAGGAAAGCAGCTGTTGGAAAGAAAAAAAAAGCAGCTGTTAGATAAATCAATGGTTTCCAGAGACAGGGACACAGTCATCCATAGCTGTGTATCCCAATTTGATCCTTTTGCACAGGCAGCTTCATCGGATCTCTAACAATCCATTTTTCCTGTTTCTCTTTCTAGGCAAGGATGGTATCTTGCTACAAAAATAGGGGAACATTAAACAAAGTGTCTGACATACTGCAGTCCACCAGAAACTGTATCACACATAGAATCTCTTCTCGCACCCACGTTTCCAATCACCACTTCTAGCTTACCAGCAGCCCTTGGTGGCCAACCCTTTTGATCCACCCATTTGTGAGCAACACGTCCATGTATGTGTATGTATAGATTAGTCCAGCTCCTTAGATTATATATCATGATAGGCAAAATAATAGCCCCAAAGTCCCTATTTCCTAGGCCATGGAAACTAAAAATATACTCATTTATCTGGAAAAAGGTGGATGAGGTTGTAGGTAGAACTGCTAATCAGCTGACATTAAAATGTCAGGTTGTCAATTGCCTGACCCTAAAATGTGGAGAGATTGCCCTGGGCTGTCTTGGCAGGCCCAAGGAATCCTTGAAAACTGGACAACTGCAAAACAATCTCCTGTCAGGAAAATGTTCTCTGCGAAGAACCTGATCCTGTGTTTCTACTGAGCATGAAGGGTGGCCTGGGCAAGCACAAGATGAGGAGCGTGGGTGGCCTCTGAGAGCCAGAAATGAGGCAGGAGCAGGCTCCCAGGGCAACAGGGGCGGCATGCAGCCCTGCCCACTGCACCCTTGCTCCCCGTGAGACCCACGTTGGACTTCTGGTCTCTCTGTCTTGCGATAATGTACCCATCTTATTCTGAACCACAAAGTTCATAAAACCTGGTTATAGTAACCATGAAAATACTACACATATCCTGCTTCCTCTAGATAAATGGCTTTGTTTTTTGCATTGTAATTTTGACCCAGTTTTATGCCGCTTTACCAGCTAAGCTCCTCAAGAACTGGAGAGAAAAGATGTGAGCTCCAGGGAGCTTCAAGAAAGAGCCCTGCTCAGGATGGGCCCCCAGATCCAGCGGTGGCTGTGGACACCAAATAACAGCAAACTCTACGGCACTCTGTGAAGCTCAGGAGCATCGAGAAATGGCTCTGGCCACACAGACTCACACTCAGTGTTAGTCAATGAAAGTATCTCAGTTGCCTTCATATAAATGATTTTAAGATGTTTCTCTACCGCCACAGGCAAACTTTTAGAATCTCTACAATGCAAGAGATAGTGTACTTGTGGCACTGACAAAACTAGCACAGCGTGTGGTGCCAGAGATCAAACAGCGGTCCCTGCATGCTTGCCTATGCTTCGTTAAGCAGGCGCCTTAGACCGCTGATCTACCTTGCCAGCCCCAGACCCCTGAACTTCTGAAAGCAGAAGGCAAGTAAAACTGAAGAACTCTGAACATGCGCTACATTTTAAGCAAAAGGCAAAGCTGAGAATTGAGGAAAAATCGTCCTCAGATGGTACAACTGAACCAAAGCCAAGGAATAGGCAACAAAAGCCCTGCTCCCTTTGCAGCTGAGGTGGGAGCCAACGGCCCCGGGCACCAATTCCCCGGTGGACTTGGCACCATTCGTGTAGTTACTCTTTTCCCCAGCAGACTTGGCCCTGTCCCTGTGGTTGCTCTGCCTGAGTCATCTCTATATGGGCAGGATTATGCAGCAAGCAGGTGCTTCAGCTTAAAGGTCTTAGGTCCAAACTCCACCCAAAACACAGTGTTGAGGAGCCATATGTACACAAACCCTCGCTCACGCTAGCAGCTTGGGCCTTGGACATGGAGCTGATCCTATAACGTGAGGAGATTTAGGGCACTAGGAAACACTGACTCTATTTCCCATGGACAGCGTGTGTGTAGCTGCTGCAGCAGAAGGAAGCCTTAGTTTTCCAAGAGGTCACTGTAACATCTGGCGCCACATGTTCTTGCCTCGCTTCCAACTTGCTTCCCTGAGTCTATTCTCTTATGTATATCTTCTGAGATTAGGGCATCGCAGGTGCATTTTCTCTCCCCTTTCCTCCCAATATTCCTGTGAAGTGCTGAGAGGCCATGAAACACTCACTTGGACAAAGGTGGTCCAGGTCGACAGCTCCATCCACGTGGGTTTTCTCCCTCTGCTCAAGGAAGCAGATGCAAGTGCCGGAGACTTAGATTCTTCCAGCGCAGCAATCCTGGTTACAAATGCCTGGTAGAATCACGCGAGAACTACCACGCTACCAATCAGCCTCCAGTCACCAGCTAAATAGGTCGGAGGCGGGTCGTTGCACTGGAATAGACAGCCTGAAAGTAAATTTTTCAAATGATGGAAAAAGTCAGATTGTCGTACGATCAGGGAGAACTAAGATGGCATCATGTTGTGGAAGCAGAAGTGAGAGAAATTCAAGACAGTACTAGTCGTGATAAAGGGTGACAGGGGAAAGGGACTGAGTGTGCAAGAGAAGTGTGCTGAGCACCTCCTGGCTAGAACGCACGGTGCACTGGCCTTCAGCCGTAAGAACAGTGTCAACAGTATGCAATGTATTGATTATTGTAACTGTCCTACTAACCTGTTTTGAAACTGGCTCATTGTTATTTGTTTCTCAATAACATTAATAAAAAATAAAAAAGAAATTTTAAAAAAGAACAGTATCAAATACAAGGACACACCGACTTGCACTTCTGCTACGAGGTTCTTGTGGGTCCTCCTTGTCAAATTCTTCTCCAACCCTGTCCAGACATCTGAGCATGAAGGAAGCCAGCTCCCACTACTTACTAACCGAGAGCACGACAACGTCCAGCTGTTTTCTGTACAAGAAAGGAGCAAAGTATATGGTCAAGTCTCAATTTTGCAAGATGTGTTATGATGAAAGACACATTGATGTTAATCCCTTTCAAAACAGTCCCCTTGGTTCGGGCACACTTTGCCGGTCCTCTTGCCACTTTCTGAAGCAGCTCTAGAAGTCCTCTTTTGTGCATGTCCTTATGAGGTGTGAGCTAAAGTCCAGTGAATGCGGCTGCCAAGTGCCACCCAGCAGAAAGGCAGGCTCAGGAACCATCACAGGGTGTCCTCGTCCAGCCCAGCCACAGGGTCCGGTGCCGGGCACTTCTGCCTCTTCCCCGCAGTCAAATGAACACGAAAGGTAAATTGCTGAGTGGATCCGCAGCATTGAGGCGGCCCCAGCTATAGACCTAAAGACACTCATGAGAGAGTACTCCCAGACTGCTGCAGGAAGTGGGAAAAGGGGACGTGCGCATCTGAGGAGGGGGAGGTACTTTAAGGAGGAGTTAATACCAATGTACCTTTTACTGTAATACATTTCAAATTTTTTAAATATTCACTCTATTCTCTGATCACTCTACCTAATTATTTCCATTAATGACAACACTAACATTGTAAGCATTAATTTGACCTCACTGATAACTGATAATATTTAGGAAAAGTCCCCCATGCAACTGGCTAATTGTGGACCCATTATTCTCACTGAGCCCTGTGACATTCCAATACCCAGAAGTAAAGTGCCTAGTGCATTTTAGTTACACCAAGCAGTAGCTAAAACAACTGAAGTTAGCTCTTTGGGATTGAATCTCACCTCATGAGAGTACAGCGGGCTCTGAGGAGGGATGGTCCCCTCCGAACTCCTCGCTCTCCATGGGGGGGGCCTCCAGATGGCTGATCGCTGGAGAGAGAGCTCCGTGGCAACAGGCTCCCCGCTCTCCCTGGTGATGCTGATCCATGCTTCACTTTCCCATAATTCCCTGGACTCCAAGACAACTGCCTTCCCTGGGCACGAATTCACTCTGCTCTCGAGCAGCATGGGGCAGTGCAGCTCGAAGTCTAAAAATGAGTTCCAGCAGTCTATTTAGTGTAGCAGTCGGCTTCCAGATTGTGTCCTGTTTGTGAAGGTGCACATTGTGCTCACAGTAAAACCCGGCAAGTCCCACATTCACAGCGGTGACCTCACTCGGAGCCCCCCGCACGCCCCCGCAGGCCCACGCTCACACTCCACCAAGCAGTAACTAAAATCTTAAGTCACCTTTTCCAAACTACGCAGACAAGTGGAATTTTGTGCACCAATTTGTGTGGCTTGTTTACGACTTTGCTCAAACTGCTCTCCCAGTTGAAATGAATAACTAGCTCACCCACATGGATATTCTGGGCTCCTAAATTTTGACTCAGAAGATAAATGCACTTTCATAGTCATCTTAGAAAAACCACTTAGATGAAACAGGTATCATTCATCATCTGACACGAGTGCTTCGCACTCTCCTCCAGAGAGTTCTGTTCTGGGAGACGCTAATAGTTACTTAGCAAGAAGAGAGCATCGTGGCCAGATAATTTGGGGAGATGCAGTAGCTCATTATATGCTCCTGGAATTCTACACTGCTCATTAGCATTTAAAAAATATCAAAAATCCTGCAAGGTACAAATTTCTTGGACTGTTTTTAAATCAAGGTCCCCTAAATTTATACCTTACAGCTCTTCTCTGTACCACACCCCTTCCATTCCTTGTAGAACAGAAGCTTTCGACGAAAGCATTATGGAAAATATTCTCATCCCTTTGAGTTAAGTGGCATGTATTGGCTTAACTGGTAAAACAATGGAGACATAAGTTTCTTATCCTTTCCAACTTACTTAAACATGTTGATTACCTGAACATAACATGTGTAATGTCTGAGGGACAGTACACAGAGGAAACACTATGAAGAAGGAAAACAGTTCAAGAAGGGAGCAATTCAGTTATTGAGTGCAGAACAATATGATGAGGGAAAAAGATTATGGGGGTGAGGGTCAAAAAGCTCTGACAAAAAGTCTATTTCTACCATTTGCTAGCAGAAGTGGTGATGTTTTAGAAGTTAATCTCTGGGGGCCGGGAATATAGTGGCACAGCACCTATCTGACAAGTGCTGGGCCATGCATTCAATTCCCCATAAAAAAAAATCACCCGAAAGTTGCCTCCCTAAATATCAAAGTCTTTGGTATGAAACAGGGATAAAAATATAGTAATGTGTCTGTTCATGAAAGCTTCTGTTTACAAACAATTCGGTTTGCAAGTAGTAGCATCCAGCAATGTTATGCTTCTGCTCACAGAATCCGATCGTTGGACTGACACAAATGTGACCATTGTCCCAGAATCCCAGGACAAATGAAGTTTGTGAAGCAAGACGCCACTCACATATTTGGTAGGAATGCCTACGAGAAGTGAAGCAGGCAGGGCACACAGTGTTTTCTGCTTTGTTGGCATGGCATGATTAATATATTTCCTTTCCATTTAAATTAATTCCTCGCTCTGTCAGTGTGGCTTCAGTTAGAATGATGGCTCCAAACGAACTAAACAAGAACAAATTCAAGTCACAGTCTTTCCCACCGGTGTGTGCACAGCTCCTGGAGTACTGAAAGGGACACAGAGCCAGCCAAGCACTGATGGGTGTCTACAGACTGCCCAGGGCAATATGCTGGCAATCCCAAATGATCTCAATAGAAGGGTCTTAAAGGAAGAATTTCGTTACTTTCCTACTGTCTCTTCTTGTGTACCTAAAATAAAAAATGTCCTCCTCAATGGGCCAATCTCAAAAGCATTCTGCCACGTGAAATACCCTGCATAGAGATTCAGGTCTCCCCATGTATGTTTTCTTTCTAAGAGACTTATTTAACCTCCCTAAAGTCTTCCTGCCTTACACCACCCACAGCACCCAGAGAAGCCCTAGGCTCACATCCTTCCTGCAGCGAGTAGTGGTTGTTGTGAACATTATTAAGAGAGGCTCTATGGCCTGCATTATGTCCTTCTAAAACTCATATTGAAGCCCTAAACTCCAATGTGAAGGCATTTGGCTCTGACACATTTGGAAGACATCTAGATTTAATGAGATCCTGAGGATGGCGTCACCATGATGTGTTAGTGGCCTTATGAGGTGTGACAGCAAGATCTTGCCTCCTCCAACGATGAAAATGCTCTTCTGTTACTTGATCCATATAACCTCTGGTATTTTGCTATTGAAGGCCAAGTGTAAATAACAAAATATAATAAGCATAAGATTTGGAATGATGAAAACTAAAACCATCCAGATACTTTGTCTCCCTGGCCTGCTTCCCCAGGCTTCTCCTGCACATCACTGTTTAGAAATGTCTCCTATCAGCTTCTGCTGTAAGGACCCTAGGAGCCAGTCAAAGTAGTCTTCCTTCCACGCGACCACTTAAAGACAGTTTCATTCAGATGTCACTGGAACCTAAGTCTCTGAAACCGCTAGTTTTGAAGAGAAGATTTGGAACCATGAGGTTCTCTGACTCCAAGAACAAGCTTTCTAGATTAATCAGAGGAGGCGCCGCTAGTTGAGCACAGTTTTCTATCCCCTGAGGTTTTCTAGGCTCGTGTGTGGGCTCGAGGAGTAGGCGCAGGTGCTCAGGACGTGATGAAAACATCAGTAAGTGTTCTCTGGAAGCTTTCAATATTCTTGCTATTTGATGTAGTCTTGAAACAAGAGAGAACAGAAATTTTGACAGAATATCATGCTCTTAAATCATTCAGCCTGGGAAGCCAAAATCCAATAAACAGGGATAAAAAATACAAGGAAAGTTTCCACTGCCGGGCAGTGCTCACGGAAAAGCCATCAACTCAAGACATAAAAGAAGACAGTGACAGCCACATCCTGGTCCCCTGGGAATCAAATAAAGATACTGAACAAATTTCTCTGGATTTTTTTTTTCTAGAGCAGCCCTGATTAATTTAAAAGTAAACTTGGAGAGAAACTAAAGAAATTAATACATTCTACCCACCAAGTAGCAACCCATCAGCTATCAAAAATAAGTGGAAGCTTTAACTATTAAATTAAGATGAACAATGCATATCAAACACAAAATGGTCTAAGACATATACCAGGATAGCAATATAAATATTTACATTATACAGCTTTAATCTGAATATAAATAATCTGTAAAGCAACAGCTTCTGTTCTACTGAATTTAACAACACTCATTGCAAGAGCAGGGTTTCTCCAGATAGGGTCCAGGACGACTTACTAAAGGGCCTCGGAGGAAGAAGCCACCACCCTTTCCCTTCCACCTTTGGGAGGTGTTGCCTGCTTCGGCCTCCTCTCTTCTGGCTCGTCCTCTGGAGCCTGCAGTCCCCACAGTGTATCTCTTTGTCCCAGAGACCAATCCAGGGCTCTTTGGCCACATGGATGTTGAAGTTACTAATCCCATAGCAAGCAATTCTTACCCAAGGCAGAAGGGACAGGTTTTCCTCCAGAACAATTAGCGTTCATATCAGATCCCAAAGGGAAAGCCTTCTTTCAGGAGCCTGTGTCCTGACATGAATCCACTAATTGCCTCGTTCCTGTCATTACTCACAGCGGCTCCTCCCCATTAGGCAAACAGACACAGCACAGTTCCAGAGCAGACTAGAAAGACCCTCCGCAGAGTGCCACTCAAAATCTCCTTCCTCCTCCAACTTCAGTAATCAGCCAGCGTCTCCACAGCATCCTGTTGCTAGCAGACTGGGCTAGCAAAGCGAGTCACCTCCTGCAGTCTCCAGGTCACTGGGACAGCTTGACTGGCTCGGGATCTTCTCAGGGCTTGGGTGGCACACACTTCTGGGTGTCAATGTGCCACGGAGGTGTGACCACGTGCACTCTACCTGGTCCCTGCACTTCCTGTCAGGTGCTGTCTCCTGCCTGCTTCCCAGGGGCCATGAATTAAGCACCTTTGCTCTGCCACCCCCTTCCACCATGATGCTCCTGCCTGGAAGCCACCTGACTGTGAATTAAATCCCCTCAAATCATGATCCAAAGGAACCCTCTCTTCCTTCCCATCTGTGTGGTACATTATGTAAATGTGGCACTCTCTGCTCTTACAGTTTTGCAAGCTTAGTCCTGACACCAAACACTGGGTCTGCCCTGAACAACCATCGATGATGCTCCTCAATGCCCAGCAGGACGAGGGGCAGCAGAAGTGAACGAGCCTTCTTAGCATCATGCTGCGAGGTCAAAAGATAGAGTTTCAAATCATATTTCCATCACTTTCTGGTTGTACGTTGTCTGAGTATCACACTTAGTCTTTCTGAGCCTCACTTCTTTAATTGTAACAGAGAAATAATTTTCCAAAAGACTGTTAAAAGAGAAAATGAAATGTTGCTTATAACTCAGCCTCATACCGAGACACAGTAAGAGTTCGGAACGTGATATGCAGTGTGATCACGATGCACGAATATCATCGTTGGCCCCTTGTGGTGTCCTGGGAGCACTTGGGGAACGAGCCCTCGTCTCAGCCTGATGCCCAGCACGCGCTTAATTAGGAAACGAGTAGAACTGGTGCTTCATTCCATCCCATGCACCGCTCCTACCCCGTGCTAAGTGTTAAAAGGCAGTGATCATAAATAAAACTCATTTTGCAAGTACATAGTTTTATAAGCTGCTATCCATAAAATGTGTTTCAAACACTGAGAAACATAAAATATGTAAGATGTAAACCACTATTATGAGAAAGTTTAAGTAAGAAAGTATGAGGATATATTTCCTTTTTAATGTGAGATGTTTAGTGCACCCCACAGGGAAAGAGATAAAATGTTTTTTAATGTAAATGAGCTGAAGACTTTCAGACAATTTCTTCTCCAGCAGGTTAGAAATAGGGCAGATGAAGTAAAATCAACTGACATTCTCTCTTAGAACAATACAAAAAAGGAACAGAAATCCATATATTGAAGACAAATTTTTACATTTGTGTTTCTGTGGATAGGTGGGAAATGGGATGGCTCAGAGTTTAGGCACACACCTCGTGAGAAATGCCTTCTTACCCCTCAGTCCGTAGGAAACAAGAACCCTTGAAATCAAGGGAGAGAGGAAACGTGAGACTGCTGGAGTCGGCCCTGCAGCGCCTCCACCTGAGGAGCGGCGAGCTCGAGGGTCAGCGCGCTTGCTGTGGCTACGGACACCTCTCCCGAGCGTTTAACACTTGTTGGATCACAGGTATTATATGATACTTGGCTGGGGACGCTTTGAGAAAGTAGAATTGAAATTTATAACCATAAGAGAAGTTGGTCATTAGCAAATTTTAAAAAAATA
This sequence comes from Tympanoctomys barrerae, assembly GCA_002564285.1. NCBI lineage: Eukaryota > Metazoa > Chordata > Mammalia > Rodentia > Octodontidae > Tympanoctomys > Tympanoctomys barrerae. The sequence goes on from NDGN011534728.1 coordinate 28,534, forward strand.
TTGCATGCAATTCTAACCTTGCAGTCAAAACCAGGTTTTCTAACATGTTCAAGTCATTGGATTGGTGTGAGTCAGGCTCTTCTAATAAGCATTCTAATAATCCACAAAGGTAGTTGTTCATAATATAATTGCATGCAGATTAAAGCGCCTGTGTAGGCAGATGCAGCAACAGCAGCAGGTTTGATCACTGGCGTGCTGTGCCGGCCCTCCCCTCCCCCCAGGGGTGCTTGCTTAGGGGGTGAATTAGACTGGGAATGGTGGCACGCGCCTATAATCCCAGCTTTTCAGGAGCTGACCACGGGCAGATCACAGGCAAATACATATATTCACATGTTTTCATCATGCCACTTGGAAATAAACTCCCAAGCAGGAGTGCTACGGAGATTAGCAGCTTACTGGTACATTATGCTCATGGGAGGGCTCATGGAGGCTGATGCCTTATATTCAGGGGGATGGAAGTGACTGCTGGTGTCTACTGTAAGCCTTGGCATGCATACTGGGGTGAGGCCTACCGTCGCCCTGTCACTGCTGGGAGGTTGGAGAAGTTTTCAGAAAACAATGCACCTCACAAGAGCAGGTTTCACTGAACAGAACAGTATGCTTTGGTGTTTGATACCTGGAGGAATCATTACATATCCATACTCTTCTGTATGGTTTTATTCATCAGTGTTTGTTTTGGTTTATTTGTGTTTCTTCTTGCTATAAATAAGTCAGGGATGATTAATACTAGAAAAACAAATTATAGGATTTAAAAAGTGATCCTATTTATTGATTTATTTATATATGGACTTGACTAGTGTTCTCTGCAGCTGCTCTCAGAGAGTACAAGGGCAACAGCTGAATTGAGTTTGGATTACAACTAGAGTAACTTCTCATTCATGCGGACCTTAGGAAATAAAGATGTCGGAAATGTCACTGCCCATTTTGATATTTCCTTGACTTTGCTAGACTATGAACACCATGATGACACAGCCACCATTATGTGGCTACCACCAGTGAACAAGATGTTGTCTTCAGGCCCACGCATTTCGGGCTCTTCAAAAGAGAATGCCTTATGGAAAAAACCCAAAAGTTCCATAATAATCAATTCAAATAATCAAGGAAATGTATTACAACTCACAAGTCACTATGCAATTAGCCAAAACCCCCGCACATCTTGGCATCAAAGAGGGCAGGATAAGTTAGAATTCCAGCTCTGGCTTTTTAATGCATTTTGGGAACCTTCAGATTTTTGAGACTTAGTCTTATATTTAAAAAATAAATGGAGATTAAAAACACTACCCATGAGCAATTTCACTTCTAAGTAGATGCCCCAAGGAAACAAAAGCAAGGATGGGAACATGCATTTTCACATGAATACTAACTCTGCTGTCAAAGCCGAGTTTTGATTGTTCTTCCCAGCATTGCTCACAGCAGTCAAATGGAAACAGTTCAAACACCCCTCTGCAGAGAGTAAATGCAATGCGGTGTGTCGGCACCTGTGACTTGCAGGAGCAGGGCATACCTAGCGCACCCAGCCTGCGCGAAGCCATGGCCAGCCCGACCTGCTTTACGAACACTCAGAGCATTTACTCTATGGAGGCCAAAACCATTTCACCTAAAGTGTACTTTATAATAAAATGATAAGCATGAAATTTTTCCACTGAAGGGAAAAAGGCCAAATTTCCAAGGACGATTCCTACTGAAACTGCATCACTTTCACACTGTCATAATGTCAAAAAATCAACCTGAACTCTCATAAATTGTGGGCTATATGCACACAATGCACTATTTCTCAGTCATAAAACAAAATGAAATTCAGATGCACATAACAAGATGAACGACACAATGCCATGAAATAAAGGACAGACAAAACAGATCACTATATATTTCCATTTCTATAAAGTAACTAAAGTAGACAAATTGTTAAATGTTCTTTTTTATGTACTTGGTACAGGTTCTACAAGGTCTTACTACACAGATCAGACTCTTATGGATCCTCCTGTTTTTCAGCCTCCCAAGCTCTAGGATTACAAGTACACACCACAATACCCGGTCTTCATTGCTATCTCATGGTGCTCCAGGGGTGGGGCTGGCACAGAAGGCCAGGTATCTAACCCCTGGACCCTGAGTCTGCCTGAGCAGGCAATTTAATCCACTGAGGTATCTGGCCAGCCCTCTATAGACAAATTTTTAGAGAGAGGAAGTAGCACAGAGGTAATCAGGACCCCGTGGTAAAGAGTGGTTGTGTACAAAATTTCTGTTTTAGGTGGTGACATGGTTCTTTAAATGACATTGGTAATAGTTAATGGCATTGGATTTTATACCTATAAATAGTTAAAATGCTAGGTTTATATAATGCATATTTTCCTATAATAAGAAAGCAACTGCCTCATAGAGTTGTGAAGATGCATTAATTTATACACAAATAATATCTGGCAGAAGCAAGCGTCTGATGAATGTAACTTGAACATCCCTCATTCTTCTTCTCTCTTCCTGACAATAGTACACATTCTTTCAAGTCATGCTGTGTTAACTCACTTTGGCAAAAAGGGATCAAAGTTATGGCCTTGATGAGAAACATAAATCCAAATAGTTCAATCAGAAATCTCTTAGCCTTTTCATTAGATAAAAAAGGCCAACTTAGGGGCCGGGAGGTAGCTCAGTAGAATAAGCGCTTGCCTGGCAAGCACAGGGTCCTGAGTTCAATCCCCAGTACCATACACACACAAAGGCTGATTTACCAATGAACTGTCTACACTCTGCTTACATAACTGTGGATTTCAGTGCTCTACAATAAAGTTGTTGCTGTAAGCGCCTGTCAAGGCCTTAGCCCTTCCCAGAGAATGCCTGTTCTTCAGCCTTTTGAGCAGCACATGAAGCAATATATTCACTTATTCAAGTAGGCAAAAAATTTAATGAGCATTAAGCCTGCAGCACTCAGCATGAGGACCCAGGACTCACATTACGAAGCCCCTGCCACCAGGAAG